>PVIA01007464.1:0-82963 GCA_004024845.1 Tonatia bakeri
GTCCCCTCCACTGCCTCCCACCAGCAAATTGGGCCCTTCCTGTGCTGGCTCCCGGGCGGTGGGCTTGTGCACTTTCTCGGACTCTGTGGGCTTCCCCGAGAAGTCTCCTGTGAGGCTGAGAGAGTCTCCTGGCCTCAGTTCCCAGACGGGGCTCTTAAGCTTTGCAACGCGGAGGCTCTGCCCATTTTCGCTTAGTTTGTGCAAACGTGTGGCTGCGGACAGCTAGCTGCCTTGTGTCCCTCACTGGGTCTGCTATTCGCGCCCAGGGTCTGCCACCGGTCCGTCCGCTGCCGTCTGCGCCCTGCGCGCCTGCGCCAGCCAGCCAACATTTCTTCCCGCCGGGACCCCTCGACCCCTGTCCGCAGGCCTCCGACTCTGCCGCTCCTTACCGGTCTGGATGAACTGGAGCCCGACTTCTGTTAAATTAATTTCTCTCTGTTCTGGTTGATTCTTGTTTCTCAATTTTTGTTGTCTTTAGTTTTGGTGCATGAGGAAGCACAATGCGACTGCCTATGCTTCCATCTTGGCTGGAACTCCCACACTCAACCATTTCTATGAGCCTTCTGATTACTAGTGTTTTGAACTGTGCATCTGATAGGTTGGCTATCTCACCATTGCTTAACTATTTTTTTTTCTGGAGATTTGATCTTTTCTTTCATTTGGGCAATTTTTTTTTTTTTTTTGTCTTGGTTAGCCTTTTACACAGTAAGCAGGGAAGCCTTAGGTATTTGCCAGGTTGGGGCAACCCAGTTCACTGCATTGTGGCACTGTATGTGGGATAGGGGTCAGAGAGTGAGCACTGCCACTTGCTCAGCTCTCACCCCATTTTCAGTCACTTCTCCTGCTACCCACAAGCAAATTGGGTCCTTCTGGAGCTGTTATCCAGGTGGGTGGTTTTGTGTATGCTCTAGGACCCTGTGGTTCTCTCCAACAAACTTGGCTGTGAGGCTCGGAGTTTCTCTTACCACCAAAGCCCTTATAGGGTTTTACAATAAGAGGTTTTGAGGCTTTCTTTTGCCATGCTGGGCTGCTTGGTCTGTCTCACATGCAAATGTGGGACTGCCCAGTCTGCCAGCCACTGCCTTGCCTGGCCTGTCCTCCAGCCACCACCTTGCCATGTGTCTTCTCCACCCTGGATGCCCATCTCTGCCCCTCCTACCAGTCTGATTGAATGTTTCTTTAACCCCTTTGTTGTTGTACTTTCATAGAGTTAGATTTTCTGGCAATTCTAATTATTTCTCAAAAGAAAATTTACAGGCAAGAAGGGGCTAGAAATAAGTATTTAAAGTCATGAAAGGCAAGAACCTACATCCAAGATTACTCTCTCCAACAAAGCTATCATTTAGAATGGAAGGGCAAATAAAGGGCTTCCCAGATAAGATCAAGTTAAAGGAGTTCATTATCACCAAGTTCTTATTATATGAAATGTTAAAGGGACTTATCTAAGAAAAAGATGAATAAAACTATGAGCAGTAAAATGACAACAAAGTCACAACTATCAACAACCAAACCTTTAAAAAGAAACGAACAAAAAAACTAAGCAAATAAGTGGAAGAGGAACAGAATCACAGAAATGGAGCTCACGTGGAGAGTTATTAGGGTGCAGGGGTCAGGAGGAGAATGGGGAAAAGGTACAGGGAATAAGCAGCATAAATGGTAGGCACAAAATAGGGGGAGGTTAAGAATAATATAGGAAATGGGGAAGTCAAAGAATTTATATGTATGACCCATGGATATGAACTAAAGGCGGGAGGAATACTAGTGGGAAGGGGCATGCAGGGCTGAGGGGAGTAATGGAGAGAAAAGATTGGACAACTGTAATAGCATAGTCAGTAAAATATACCTTAAAACAACCCAAGCATTATATCTGTTATGTGAGAAATGACTCATGGCAAGAGTAAATGCTTCAGGAATTCATAAGATGAAACTATCACTTTCATAGATAAGAAATCATCTATGAAGATTTCTTATGGGAAGAATTTGAGCTGGAATTGAAAGACTCTCAGAGTTTCACAAAGGAAAGGAAGAAGGCAAAAAGGTGAGACAATGTGGTGTGTCTGGGAACAGTGATGGGCACAATACAGAGGTGGCTAGAAGGAGGTGGGCAACATTTTGAAAGACTACCACCTGCTTGTGGAGGGCCTTGACCAGAAGAATGGGTAGTCAGGCTTTATACAACAGCCAAATGAATGTTGAACTCCTTAAAATTAAATTATGTAGCAATTTTATTCATGTTAATATAATAGAATGATCACTACAGCTCAATTTTCTGTCAGATATGTTTAAAATGTCCATATTGGTGGATGTGGAATGGTTGTTTCTTTTGTCACAGCCAAATCTGAAATTTCAACCAAGTGCCTGAATGAACTGGCTACTATCCCACAAACATAAAAGTCAAATGTGATCCAGAAAGAGCAGTGGTATAGACATGGGACTCCAATCTGAAGATACATGTTTAAAAGCTATGAATCTGCACTTAAGGTTTTATAAGTATAAAATCTTAGATATGTTGATACTAAGAAAGTGATTCAATATTTTTTACTAATTTGGCTAAATAGCTGATATTTAATTCGTTCGATCTAACATTTAAAATATTGGTACATGATAACACAGACTAAAGAGCATCTCTAAAACTCTGTACATTTCTTTTCTTCTCAGAGCTTATTTCTTTTAATTAATTGAGATAATGATTTTTATCTATCCGTCCCTTCACAAATTATAAGTAATGATGTTAAAAGTAAATGTACTTAGCCCTGGCTGGTGTAGCTCAGTGGATTGAGCGCGGGCCGTGAACCAAAGCATTGCAGGTTCGATTCCCAGTCAGGGCAAATGCCTGGGTTGCAGGCCACGGCCCCCAGCAACTGCACATTGATGTTTCTCTCTCTCTTTCTCCCTCCCTTCCCTCTCTAAAAATAAATAAATAAAATCTTTTTTAAAAAAGTAAATGTACTTAAAGCTGTCCTCCTCCAAATTACTAGTATGAATTATCAAATATTCCTAATTTTAAGCAGAAAAACAACCATAACTTGGTTTCATTAAGTATAAATGACTGTACATGTCCCTTGTCTTTCATCACTATTGCAGTCCCCACCTTGTTATTTGCTTTTGGAGGTGATGGCAGAAGAGAAATGCATTCATTCTGCAGTTAGTGAAGGAGACTTGGTTAAGGAACCTCTGTCTATGGAAATGTGAAGGGTACACAGATCCAGAAATCCCATGTCAAAAACAAGTTCTTGGTGTCTTTCCTCAGTGGACTACTTAGGACTGGTAAACTACAGCCACTGACTGTTTTTGGCAACAAAATACAGCCTGTGTCAAACACAGTGACACTCATGGCTATGTGTGTACACAACTACTTTCATGCTACTGGAAGGATGTTGAGTTGTGACAGAGGCTTCCAAGGCACATTTAGAAATATTTCATTGCAATGTTTCCTAAATGGCATATGCACACAAGTTGCTTCAGAAATTAAGAGGCCTTACATAAATGGAATTATCTGCCTCCCACTCGTATCTAAAACTAGGCTGTACTGCCCTCATTTTACAAATGAAGAAGCTAAAACTAAAGAAAATTGCTGCTTCACAAGACTAGGTAACACCAAATAGAGCTCACCTCATGGCCTCTGCCACAGTTCGTGGTGTCGGGGTCCCCAAACTAGGTCCAATTGAGTTATTAATGAAACAAACAAAAAAAGAAGCAAAGGGTTCAATGGTCAAAAAATATTAATTTCTATTGAAACTTTCTCTTCTACAACTCTAAACCTTAATATAATTAGGGTTCTAAGAAATTCTGCAGTGAAAAAATCTATATTTAAATTTATAGTCCTCAGTTTTTTCTAATGTTGTAGTACAAACTAATCTCCTTCCCTCCCATTATCTCCTCCCCACTCCCTCCCAAAACATTTCTGAACATCCTATGGAACCAGTTTGATATACTTTGTTAAGTATACTCATTACCTCAGAAAAAAGAGTTGACATTAGAACCCACTTTTTTCTTTATTTCCCCAAACATAGATTTTCTGTTGTCTCTTTTTCTTTATGCACTTATTCTTTAAATGTGTAGATTTGTCACAATAGGTAATTATTCACCTCTTCTAGTGTATATAAGGAATGCATTTTAGAAAAGTAGAAAGTCAAATAAGCAAAGGAGAATATAGAACACAAGGAACAATATCCCCTGATAAACACCTATTGCCTTGCAGAAAAATTCTTTCAGAAAGTGCCATATAAAAATATTCCATTTCATATAAAAATATTTTACCATGCACACTACTGGTTAACCTACTTTTTCACTTAAATATACAATGGACATAATTTAAAATTGGTAAATATAGTCCTTTATTTTCTTTTTTAGTAGTTGCAAAGTGATCTATTATACAGATCTAATGTCATTTTTAAGCAAATCTTCTATGGTTGGTGTTTGGGCTCTTTCTACCTTTACTCAATCAGAATAAATTCCTAAGGAGTAGCATTGCCAGGTGATAGTATTTGTAGTGAATATTAGTACACAAATATTTGTCTTTTCTCTTCAAGGTCTGGAGACTCAAATGATCACTCAGCCTCCACTCCCTGGGACCACCCTGCACCCGGGACAGTTGCCTCATGTTGCTTGTGGCCCTGTTTCTCTCCAGGCTTGGACAACCACTCTCCCTCACAGGCATTCTGCAACCTGACCCTTAATAATAACATCCCTTAGTCAGCTAGCAGCTTTATCCAGTACCTTTCATCTAGTAGTTTTGTCCAAACATGATTGTTATCTGAATCAATTATTTCATATGGGGGTTGAAAATAGTATCTTTTGTATTCTGCCACTTGGTCTGTAACTGGTGTAGTTGAACAACAATAAATAAATAAATAAATAAATTAATTAAAATAAAGCAATATGCAAAGAGAGAGATCTTTCCCAGAATCAACAATTCGAGAAAGTAAAAATTTGAAGCCTGACCTCTGGGAGAGTGGCCAAGTTTGCTTTCATGAAATGAGTGTGACACAAGTCAGAGTCTCTCCAGGAAGGAGAGGTCACACCTTTCTCAGCTTTCAGTCTAGCCAGCTTGGGTTTGTTTGAAGCCACTAGATGTGGTTACCACTAAACAAAGATCTGGCTACACGAAGCTAAGGGTACTTAGCTGAAGTCTCCACTGAATAAAGTGGACAAAGAACAAACCCAGAGTATTACATCTTGATCAAGTCAAGTAATGAAATTTTAAGAAAATAGCATTGAAGTTTTGTGCAAGAGACTTAGATACATACACACGTCCATACACTGAAATAGCATTATTATTATATATCCCAGGGAGAACACCTTAGCAGGTAAATCATGTGAAAGTAGGGCCATTGATTACATGACTGACTTTTCTCAGGCTTACTAATTTGAGAAAACAATCACTGTAGTCATTTCCAATGAAGGACTCTTAGCAACAACAATTTTTATCAGGAATTCCAAATACCCATAATGTTCAAATTCCAGTCTGATAGGGAAAGATTTCTTTAGGCAGAGTATGACCTGAACAGTTTTAGGTTTCCCAAGCATAGAAGCTCTCTTCCAAATAAATTTTGCTTTGAAGTTAATGTGATTTTCAAAAAGAACACATTCTACTTTATTACAATTGTTTAAAAATTTGCACGTGTGTAAAACTTATATCATTATCATTGCTTCATTTCACACAATCTTTACTGAGGGCCAAGTACATGCTGTTCCCTTCAGTCCAAGTTACCATCATTTTCCTTGTGGACCAGAGGAGTGGTTTTTCTATTTACACTCTGGGACCCTCCTAAACCTCTCTTCAAATAGGACTGATCTTTTTAAATTCCAAAACTACCAAGATTTGAATATGCTTGCTTTGTGTACCTGCCCTCCCACCCCCAACTCCAACCTTTAGAGTATTTTAATATAAAACCCATTTCATATTATTGTACATCTATTTTATTATAAAAATATGGACTTTTACATAAGTATAATGCTATTATGCTTCCTGCATAATTAACAATAATTCTGTGGTATAATCTCACACCTAGTCCATGTTGAACTTTTCCCACTTGTATAAGAAATGTTACTCTTGGCTTGTTTGTGTGAATCAAGAGACATGCAAGGTCTGCAAATTACCCTATGTTGTTGTATTTCTTAGGTACAGAACTATTGCATGCTCTCTCCTTTTATTTTTCCATACTGTTGACTTGTCTTAGAAACAATTTGGTTTAACTTAAGTCTAAAAGTTTAAATATTTTCTAAGTCAATTTTTTTTGGCAAAAACACTTCTTTCATAGTCTCTATGTACTTCATACTACATGCCTTATTTCCCTGCATGGTAAAGGTCCCACAAAACCTTCCATACAGTGATTCTGTCCATTTGTAACTCTGAATGAGTTATTTCATTTGGGAATTGTAAAATGGTGTTTTTATTATTCTACCATTTCATCTACATTTAATAACCAAAATTTTTCTGTAAAGAACTTTTTTCATCAAGTAGGGCTATTTGGTTATTCTGAAATGTAGTCCGTACAGGGAAAGAGGATAAACACCTGCATATTTTTCCTTATTTGCTGGTTTTAAGAGTTGGTCAGCATACTCTTTTTTTAAAGAATTAAATTGGGTCATGTCTATTTTGTCCTTGCTTAAAACCTTTCAGAGATCTCAATTGTCCTGCAGATCAAGTATAAGGGAAATAGCATGACCCATGCCTTTCTGTTCTCCTTTATCCAACCCACTCTCCTTTTCCTGCATAGTATTCACACTAGTTTTTTGTTTTGTTTTGTTTGTTTGTTTTTGTTTGTAATTCTCCAAACTCCTCACATCCTTTTCTGACTACAGGTCTTCATAGATGTCTATGTGGACATTCATCTCTGCCCAAGGCATGGGTGATTGCTTCTCAATGACCAGGTTCTGGCTTAAATGACACCTTTACAGAGAGGTTTTTGATGATTGTCTAAAGTAGGTCTCCTCTCCTCAGTACTGTCTAAACCAAACCCTGATCATTACTCCCCTAACATTTACCCATTTCCAAAATGTTGTTTCACTTATAATTGTCTGTCTCCCATCTAGATGGGAGTCTTTATGAGAGCAGGGAACATGCCTGTTTTGTTCACAATTCACATCCCAATTCCTGCTACACTATAGGCCAATAGAAGGTTTATGTGACAGTGGTGAAATGGACGTAGTTTGTATCTTTCCCCTAGGCGTTCAGGTTAATGGGGGATTCTGATAAACAGGTAATTCCCATTGTGATAGGTGAATTGATAGTGTAATAAATGTGTGGAATCACAGTGTATGCATATCTGATGCGGGTTTGGGGCTATCAAGGAAGGCTTCCTGAATATGGTGGGGTATAAATTTAGCCCCACAGAACAAATAAAAGTGGTTGGAGTCTTTTTTGACTCCTAGAAATTTTTGTAGGGTTTTTTTTGTTTTTCTGTTATAAATATATTAACTATTTTAATTTTAAAAAAAATGTTTTATTGTTGCTAAAGTACAGTTGTCTCCATTTTCCTGTCACCACTTTCCCCTGCCCCACCCACCCCAACCTCCCACCCTCAATCCTTCCCCACTTTGGCTTTGTCCATGGGTCCTTTATACATGTTCTTTGACAACCCTTACCCCTTTTTCCCCCATTATCCCCTCCCCACTTTTCTCCAGTTACTGTCAGTTTGTTCTTCATTTCATTGTTCTGGTTATATTTTGCTTGCTTGTTTGTTTTGTTGATTAGGTTCCACTTATAAGTGAGATCATATTGTATTTGTCTTTCACTGCCAGGCTTATTTCACTTAGCATAATGCTCTCCAGCCTGAATTCACCTGAGACTCCAAGAAATTGTAGGTGTAAAGGTGAGCAAGAAAATGGACAGGACTTTGACTTTGATAGATGTGAAAATCATTTGAAGGGAAGAAGCTCATTAGGGGATGATGCCATACAACAAAAGAAGGGCTGATGGGAGAATAATGAATCCAATTTGGAACATTTCAACTTTGAGGGCCCCTGAGACATTCAAGTAGAGGAGTTGAATGCATGGATACAACAGAACCATGTGAGCTGGAATCAAGAATGCGAGATAGAAGCACACAGATTGGAGTAAAACCAGTGGAATTGGATGAAACATCCCCAAAGAGGATTTACGAGTTTACAAATCACTTCCAGTTTGTATCTTCATGACAGCCTAGGAGAGGGGCAAAGATAGATATTACTCACCTCTCCCACAGATGAGAAGATTGTGCCTCAGTAACATCAAAAGATGCATCATATAAGTCACAGCTGATAAGTGATAGCACTATTACCACTTGTTTTTATATCCCTCCATTATGTTATATTAACCTTGATAGAGACTAACAATAACTATTTTAAAATTTTTCTAGACATTAATTTCCATTATTTTGCTCTTTGCTCTTTTTCCTTATGCCAAAAATCATGCATAATATAAACTTAAAAAAACCCACCTTGCTCATTTTTAACTGTGCAGATTCTTTGAGGCACTGCTTCCAAATCTTTTAGATATATACACAGAAATGGAATTACTGGATCATATGGTAGTTCTATTTTTAAATTTTTTGAGGAACCATCTTATTGTTTTCCACAGCAGATGTACCATTTTACATTCTCACCAGAGGTACACAAGGGTTCGATTTCTCCACATCCCCTCTAACACTTGTTGTTTTCTGGTTTTTTGGTAATAGCCATCTTCATATGTGTCAGCTGGCATGTCATTGTGGTTATTGCTTACTCTTATCATCTTACTCTGTTTAGATATCTTTTCTTTCAAACAGACATACTATAACAGAAACTGTGAATAAAATGTTACATCACTCAGGTGGAAAACAATTGACCATATAATTTCACAAGCTAATTGAGTTTGTCCAAAATAGTACAATGTGATGCACAGAAACATTACCTTTGGGAATAGCATGTGGCTGTGGACTATTTTCCTCATACACAAATTGTCAGTAATAATACTTTCTCATAGGTTTCAAAAGACTTAACAAGATGTTTATAAACTGCTCCCCCTCCATTGTTCCTGGCACATAGAGAGTGCTCATGAAGAATAGTTATAAAGGTTAGTTGAATTTTATAGCATGTATGCATTGCCTTCTTCTACCAAACTAGTAATTCTGTCAGAATCAGGAATGTAGCTGATTTGGAATGACCTTGTATTTAGCAAACCCATACTGGTCCCTAGTGATCACTGAATTATTTTCTTCAGTTAGCTTATTTAATAATGTATACTGACATTTTGTTTTCCTTTCAAAATGAGATATTTGCACATCTTTAGGCTTCTGACAGATCTTTCCTGGCTGTTACAGCCAAGGTACATTAGTCAAATACTTACTTTCCTGATATAATCTGCCCAAGACATCCTCAGAACTTTTGGCTAGTTCATACATAAATAAATATATTATATTATTAGATGGCTTTGTTTTTTTGAAGTCACTGCAGTAACCCTTTGTCAAGTGAAATATAGCATCACAGTTTTAAAAATGCTTAAGATCTCAAATTCTAACTGAAGTGGTCTCGTTCCTTCATATGCAAAGAAATGAACTTGTGTGTTCAAAAATATAAAAATCAATTAGAAAGATTTAAGGAAGCAATTAATGAGATAATGTCTAGAATGCAGTTTGAACCCCTGGGAAGAAATGTTTTTATATCCACAAAGCATTTTTAATATTCTGTTTTTTTATGAGTCATAAATACAATTGAATTATTCTTTGAAATCAGTGCCTGGAGGTAAAGGAAACAGAAAAGTCAATATTATGTCCTTATGAATCATAGAGATGTGTGTTCATCTTCATTTGAATATTTCTCTACAATTACTAATAAAGCACAAGACCTTTTTTAAAGAGCATTTGACTAATATTAGGCTAAAGAAAAGTAACTTCTGGAGATCACCTTCATTTTTACCCTTGAAACTCAGGACGTGCCTATTGTTTTAAAATTGAACTGCCATATTTAGGTTAGCTTTAAGTCATTTCATGAAAATTCAGAAGAGTTTTTTATTTGTACTTTCACCTATTTAGTGACTTTGTGATTTATTTAAAGGACACTGAATTTCTTTAGACCATCCATTCCCCTATCTAGGACACTGTCTCTAAGTTACAGATAAATTGAGAAAAGCTAAACTACATACATTTTCCAAATTCATGACCCTGCCTGGTTGTCCTTGCATCTACCTAAACACAAAGCAAAGACTATAATGAATTTTGCAATAGCCTTGGTTCTAATTATGAAATATTCTGATCCTTCAGGCAAAAAATGTGGAAAGGTTGGACAAGTCATTTCATCTTGAGAGCCCATATTGTAGTGTTTCTCAAATTTTAATGAGGGTACCAACAATCTAGAGATGTTCTTAAAAAGCAAATTGGGATTTGGTAGGGCACAGTGGTGCCTGAAATTCTATATTTCTAAAAAACTCCCAGGTGATAACAAACCTTTTGATTCACTGATCAAACTTTTTAATTCAAGGATCTAGAGTATTTTAAAACACCAAGATGAAAGACAGCATTATTTGAATTTAGTTAGACACTTGGAAAATATGTGTAAAGAATATACAAAGGTTTATATCAGAAGTTAGAGCATATTCAAAAGTGAATTTTCAGTGTATGGAAGTTAGAGCAATTATTTGAAAATGTATCCCTTTGAAGCTCTGGCAAAGATTGAGGCATAGGTAGAAACCCTTCACTTCCTTGAACAACCAAAAGGAGGATAATAAACAATCTAAAAACAATAAACAACCAGAAGTGCCAGAAAATAAAACCGCATGGAACTCTGACAAGCAAGGAATTAAAGAAACAAGTCAACCAGACTGGTAGGAGGGAGACGGGCAGATGGGCAGATGGAGAGAACCGGAGACAAGGTGGTGGACCACACAGACAGGGCTAGCTGAAAGGACCCTCAGTGAGGTGGCAGACTGAGAAGGTGGGGCTGGCTAAATGGGAAACTGAGAATCAGAGCTAAATGTGGACTATGGCAGGGATTGCGCAGTGGGAAGAACTCCCAGTGTCACATGAGAGTTTGTTGGAAAATAGGGCTAGGCCCAGCAAACAAATTCCATTGTTCCCTCTCTGACCCCTCCACCACAGACAGCACCAAAAAGCAGCAGAGATGGTTTCCCTGCCCAGGTGAATACCTAAGGCCCCACCCCCTTACAAATTAACAGGTGTGCCAAGACTGAACTATATCCCAAATGAAAGAACAGAGCAAAACTCCAGAGAAAGAGCTAAGCGATGAGGAGAGAGCCAACCTACCTGATGTGGAATTCAAAACATTGGTAATCAAGATGCTCACAGAACTAACTGAGCTTGGTCTAAAAATGAAAGAACAAATGAAGACTACCCAAACTGAAGTAAAGCAAAATATTCAGTGAACCAGCAGTGACAGGAAGGAAACCAAAACTCAAGTCAACAATTTGGAACAAAAGGAAGAAATAAACATGTAACTGGAACAGAATGAAGAAACAAGAATTCAAAAAAATGAAGAGAGGCTTAGGGACCTCTGGAACAACTTTAAATGGTCCAATATTTGAATTATAGTGGTGTCAGAAGGCAAAGAACAACAGCAAGAAATGGAAAATTTATTTAAACAAATAATGAAGGAAAAATTCCCCAATCTGGCAAAGGAAATAGACTTCCAGGAAGTCCAGGAAGCCCAGAGAGTCCCATAGAAATTGGACCCAAAGAGGAACACACCAAGGCACAACATCATTAAGCCACCCAAGACTAAAGATGAAGAGAATCTTAAAAGCAGTAAGAGAAAAGGAGACTGTTACCTCCAAAGGAGTGCCCTTAAGGCTATCAGATGATTTCTCAAAAGAAACCTTGCAGGCAATAAGGGGCTGCAAAGAAGTACTTGACGTCATGAAAGGCAAACACCCACATCCAAGATTACTCTATCCAGCAAAGCTATCATTTATAATGGAAAGATTGATAAAGTGCTTCCCAGATAAGGTCAAGTTAAAGAGGTTCATTATCACCAAGCTCTTATTATATGAAATGTTAAAGAGACTTATCTAAGAAATTGAAGATCAAAACTATGAATAATAAAATAACAACAAACTCACAACTATCAACAACTGAAATTATAAAAAAACAATGAAAACAAATACTAAGTAAACAACTAGAATGGGAACAGAACCAGAGAAATAAACATCACATGGAGATTTTTCAGTGGGGAGGAAGTAATAGGAGGGAAAGGGTACAGGGAATAAGAAGCATAATTCATAGGCATAAAATATACAGGGGGAAATTAAGAATGGTATAGGAAACAGAGGACTCAAAGAACTTATATAAACAACCCATGGACATGCACTAAGGGAGGGATGCTGGAGGGTTGAGGGGTGCAGGGCAGAAGGAGGATAAAGAAGGAAATTTGGAAAACTGTAATAGCATAATCAATAAAGTATACTTTAAAAAAAGAAAATGTATCCCTTTTAAATTGTTATCTGTGGTGTTAACATAGACACTAGAGAGTGTGATACTTCTAAAACTCAACACAAAAATTTTAATGGACCTCAAATTCACCTCGTTTTATAACACTTATTTTATGGTTTTTTTCTTAAGTATATTTTATTATGTTATTACGGTTGTCCCAATTTTGCCCTCTTTGACTCCTCCACCCTGTAACCTTCTTCCCTCCAGAAGTCCCACCTCCGTCAGTTCACATCCATGGGTCATACATATAAGTTCTTTCACTTCACCATTTACTATATCATTCTTAACAACCCCCTGTCTATTTGGTAGCTACAAATTATGCTTTTAAATCCTTGCATCTTTCCCCCCATTCTCCCACTTCCCTTTCTCAGCTGATAACCCTCCAAATGATCTCCATTCCTATGATTCTGTTTCTGTTCTAGATGTTTGCTTTGATAGGTGTTTATTTTTATTTTTTTTAGATTCAATTGTAGGTAGTTGTGAGTTTGTTGCCTTTTTCTATTTTTTAAAGTTATAGCAAAACTATTATTTTTATAGAATATTGTATTATGCTATTACAGCTGTCCCATTTTTTTTCTTCCCTTTATTCCCTTCTACCCTGCATCCTCCTCTCCCACCAGCATCCCCCCTGCCTTAGTTCATATCCATGGGTCATACATATAAATTCTTTGGTATTCATTTCTTATACTATATTTAACTTCCCCCTGTCTCTTTTGCACCTACCATTTATGCTTCTTAACCCCTGTACCTTTTCCCTTATTCTTCCCCCACCTCCTCCACACTGATAACCCTCCAAGTGATCTCCATTTCTGTGATTCTGTTCCTCTTCCAGTTGTTTGCTTAGTTTTTTGTTTTTTTTTTTTTAGGTTCAGTTGTTTATAGTTGTGAGTTCGTTGTCATTTTACCATTTGTATTTCTGATCATCTTCTTTTTCTTAGATAAGTCCCTTTAACATTTCATATAATAAACTCTTGGTGATGATGAACTTCTTTAACTGAACTTTTCTGGGAGGCACTTTATCTGCCCTTCCATTATAAATGATAGCTTTGCTGGACAGAGTAATCTTGGATGTAGGCCCTTGCCTTTCAAGACTTGAAATACTTCTTTCCAGCCCTTCTTGCCTGTAAGGTTTCTTTGGAAAAATCCACTGATAGCCTTATAGGCATACCTTTGTAGGTAACTGCCTCCTTTTCTCTTGCTTTTAAGATTCTCTCCTTATGGTTAAGCTTGAGTAATGTAATTATGATATGCCCTGGTATGTGTTTCTTTGGGTCCAACTTCTTTGGGACTCTCTGAATTTCCTGGACTTCCTGGAAGTCTATTTCCTTTGCCAGGTTGGGGAAGTTCTCCTTCATTATTTTTTCAAATAAGATTTCAATTTCTTGTTCTTCCTCTTCTCCTTCTGGCACCTCTATGATTCCATGTTGGAATGTTCAAAGTTGTCCCCAAGGTTTCTAAATCTCTCCTCATTTAATGTTCATAGTTTTTATCTTCTTTTACTTAAGTAAGTACCTTTGATATTTCATGTAATAATGCCTTGGTGATGATGAACTCCTTTAGCTTTAGCTTGCCTGGGAACCAGTTTATCTGCCTTTCCACTCTTAATGATAGCTTTGCTGGATAGAGTAATCTGGATTGTAGGTCCTTGCTTTTCATCACTTTGAATACTTCTTTCAAGTCCCTTCTTGCTGGCAAAGTTTCTTTTGATAAATCAGCTGATAGTCTTATAGATACTCCTTTGTACATAACTCTGCCTTTCTCTTGCTGTTCTTAAGATTCTCTCTTAATCTTTAACTTTTGCATTTCAGTTATGATGTGTCTTGGTGTACCCTCTTTGTGTTCAGCTTGTTTGGGACTCTGTGTTTCCTGGACTTGTATGTCAATTTCCTTTTAGGGAAGTTTTCTTGCATTATTTTTTCAATAAGTTTTCAATTTCTTGGTCCTCCTGTTATCCTTCTGGTATCCATATGATTCAGATGTTGGAATGTTTGGGGATGTCCCACAGTCTTCTTATATTATCCTTCTTTATTTTGAATTCTTGTTTCTTTTTTAATAATTATTTTATTGTTGTTCAATTACAGTTGTCTGCATTTTCCCTCAACCACTCTCCCCATCCCAGCCAAATACACCTCCCCACCTTGTTTCCATCCTCACAAGCAGTTTTGTCCTTGTGTCCCTCATAGTAGTTCCTGAAAACACTTCCCCTCATTATCCCCTCCGACCTCCCCTCTGGTTACTGTCAAATTGTTCTTAATTTCTATGTCTCTCATTATATTTTGCTTGCTTTTTTCTTTTGTTGATTATGTTCCAGTTAAAGGTGAGACCATATGGTATTTGTCCCTCACTGTCTGGCTTACATCACGTAGTATAATGTTCTCCAGTTCCATCCATGCTGTTGCAAAGGGTAGGCACTCCTTCTTTCTCTCTGCTGCATAACATTCCATTGTGTAAATGTACCATAGTTTTTTGATCCAATCATTTACTGATGGGTACTTCAGTTGCTTCCAGCACTTGGCTATTGTAAATTGTGCTGCTATGAACACTGGGTGCATAGGTTCTTTTGGATTGGTGTTTCAAGATTCTTGGGATATAATCCCAGCAGTGGAATTGCAGAGTCAAAAGTCAGTTTCATTTTCAGTTTTTTGAGGAAATTTCATACTGTTTTCCACAGTAACTGTACCAGTCTGCATTACCACCAACAGTACAGTAGGGTTCCTTTTTCTCCACATCCTCTCCAACACTTGTTTGTTGACTTGTTTATGATGGCCATTCTGACTAGTGTGAAATGGTATCTCATTGTGGTTTTAATTTATATCTCTCTGATAGCTAGTGATGCTGAACATCTTTTCATATGTCTCTGGGCCCTCTGTACTTGCTCCTTAGAGAAGTGTATGTTCAGGTCTTTGGCCTATTTTTTAATTGGGTTTTGTGTCTTCCTGGAGTGGGGTCCTCTGAATTCTTTATATATTTTGGAGATCAAACCCTTGCCCAATGTATCATTGGCAAATATGTTTTCCCATAGAGTTGGTTCTCTTTTCATTTTAATGCTGTTTTCTTTGGCCATGCAGAAACTTTTTAATTTGATGAGGTCCCTTTTGTTTATTTTTTCCTTTATGTCCCTTACTTTAGGGGACGTATCAGTGAAGATGTCACTGCATAGAATGTCTGAGATTTTCCTGCCAATGTTTTCCTCTAGGACTTCTATGTTGTCACAACTTACATTTAAGTCTTTTTTCCACCTTGAACTTATTTTTGTGTATGCTTTAGGCTGGTGATCAAGTTTCAGTTTTTTTGCATGGAGCTGTTCAGATCTCCCAACACCATTGTTGAAAAGGATATTTTTACTCCAGTTTATGCTTCTGCCCCCTTTGGCAAATAGTAATTGATGATAGAGACTTGGGTTTCTTTCTGGGCTCTCTATTCTGTTTCATTGATCTATTTGTCTGTTCTTATGCCATTACCAGGCTGTTTTGATTACAGTGGCCTTGTAATACAGTTTGATGCCAGGTACTGTGATTCCTCCTACTTTGTTCTTCTTTCTCAAAATTGCTGCAGCTGTTTGGAGGCATTTATGGTTCCATATAAATTTTTGAAATGTTTGTTCTGTATCTGTAAAATATGTCATCAGCGCATTAATAGGGATTGCATTGAATCTATGAATTGTTTTGGGTAGTATGGACATTTTGATGATGTTAATTCTTCAAATCCATGAGCATGGTACATGCTTCCATTTGTATGTGTCTTCCTGAATTTCTTTTTTCAATGATGTGTAGTTTTCTGAGTATAGGTCTTTTACCTCCTTCATTAGGTTTATTCCTAGTTACTATATTTTTCTTGTTGCTATATGAAATGGGATTTTTTCTGATTTCTATTTCTGATATATCATTGTTGTTGTACAAAAATGCTTTTCATTTCTGAATATTGACTTTGTATCCCACTGTTTTGCCAAATTAACGTATTAGGTTGAGTAGTTTTTTGGTGCAGTCCATAGGATTTTCTCTGTACAGTATCATGTCACCTGCAAACAAGGACAGTTTTGCTTCCTCCTTTCCAATTTGGGTATCTTTTTTTTTTTTCTTGTCTGATCGCTGTGGCCAGGACTTCCAATACTATGTTGAATAAGAGTGGTGAAAGTAGACATCCTTGTCTTGTTCGTGATATTAGTGGGAAAGTTTTCAGTTTTTTCCCATTGAGTATGATGTTGGCTGTAAGTCTCTCATACATGGCTTTTATTATGTTGAGAAATACTCCCTCTATTCCCACTCTATTAAGTGTTTTTATCATAAATGGATTCTGTACTTTATCAAATGCTTTTTCTGAATCTATGGATATGATCATATGTTTTCTGTCTTTTGTTTATGTGATATATTATGTTTATTGATTTGTGAATGTTGTGCAATGCTTACATCCCTGGGATGAATCCCACTTGATGATGGTGTATGATCCTTTTAACATGTTATTGGGTGCAGTCTGCCAATATTTTCTTAAGGATTTTAGCATCTATATTCATCAGTGATATTGGCCTGAAGTTTTCTTTCTTTGTTGTGTCTTTATCTGGTTTTGGGAATAGGATGATGCTGGCTTCATAAAAAGAGCTTGGGAGTCTCCCATCTTCTTGAATTGTTTGCAATAATCTGTGAAGGATAGGGATTAGCTCTTCCTTAAGTGCTTTGTAAAATTCTCCAGTGAAACCATCTGGTCCAGGGCTTTGGTGTGTTGGAAGCTTTTTGATTACTGCTTTGATTTTGTCAGCTGTTATTGGTCTGTTCAGGCTTTCTGCTTCTTCTTCATTGAGTTTTGGAAGATTATATTTTTCTAAAAATTTGTCCATTTCACCTAGGTTTTCAAATTTCTTGGCATACAGTTCTTCATAGTAACTTCTTACAATCCTTTGTATTTCTGTGGTATCAGTTTTAATGTCTCCTCTTTCATTTCTGATTGTGTGTATTTGGGTTCTCTTTTTTTCTTGATGAGCCTGCTTAAAGGCTTGTTGATTTTGTTTATCTTTTCAAAGAACCAGCTCCTGGATTCATTGATCCTTAGAATTGTGCCTTTATGTCATTTAATTCTGCTCTGATCTTGGTTATTTCCTTCCTTCTACTTGCTCTGAGCTATCTTTTTTGTTGTTGCTTGAGTTCTTGTAGGCATAGTGTTAGCTTGTTTATTTGAAATGTTTCTATCTTTTTTAGGTAGGCCTTTATTGCTACAAACTTTCCTCTCAGGCCTGCTTTTGTTATGTCCCAAAAGTTTTGGGTTATTGTGAGTCCATTTTCATTTGTTTCCAGAAACTTTTTGATTTCTTCCCTAATCTCATTCTTGACCAATTCAATGTTTAATAGCATGCCATTCAATCTCCACGAATTTGAGTGTTTTTGTTTTTTTTCCTTAAGATAGGTTTCCAGTTTTAGACCCTTGTAGTTGGAGAAAGTGCTTGATATGATTTCAATTTTCTTGAATTTGTTGAGGCTTGTTTTGTGTCCTATCATGTGGTCTGTCTTTGAAAACATTACATGTGGATTTTAAAAGAATGCATATTTAGTTTCTTTGGGATCAAAGGCTCTCTCTATATATGTCTGTTAGATCCATTTTATCTAGGGCATTGTTTAATGCCACAATGTCTTTGTTGATATTTCATTTGGAAGATCTTTCCATTTTTGACAGTGAAGTGTTAAAATCTCCTACTATAATTGTGTTGCTATCAATATCTTTCTTGAATTCCTCCAAGATTTTCTTTGTGTATTTGGGTACTCCTATGTTGAGTGCATATATATTTACAATGTTTATGTCTTCTTGATGGATTCTTCGCTTGAGTATTATGAAGTGACCTTCTGGATCTTTTTAGTGGATTTTTTTTTTAGTGTATTTTGTCTGATATGAGTATTGCTACTCACTTTTTTTCCTGTCCATTTGCTTGAAATACTTGTTTCCTTTCACTTTCAGTCTGTGTGGGTCTTTTGTACTGAGGTGGATCTCTTGTAGGCAGCATATGTGTGGGTCATGCTTTCTTATCCATTCTGCTATTCTGTCTTTTGACTCAGATATTTAATCCATTTATATTTAAGGTTATTATTGATAGGTACTTACTTATTGCCATTTTTTTATACCTGTGTTCCACTCTCTCTCACTGTTTTCCTTCCTATTCTTAAAGCAGAACCTTTAGCATGTCTTGTGGAGTTAGTTTGGAGAAGGTATATTCTTTGAGGATTCTATACTGGGAAACTTCTTATTTGACCTTCTATTTTAACTGATAGCCTTGCTGGATAAAATAGTCTTGGTTGCAGGCCTCTGGTTTTCATTACTTGTGATATTTCTTGCCCTTCCCTTCTGGCTTGGAGTGTTTCCATTGAGAGGTCAGCTGCTAGTCTTATCAGGACTCCCTTCTATATTCCTTCCTGTTTTTTTTTTTTTTCTCACTGCCTTTAGGATTTTGTCTTTATCTTGAAATTTTGCCATTTTAATTATGATGTGTCTTGAAGTGGGCCTCTTTGGGTTCCTCTTGATTGGGACTCTCTGCATTTCCTGGATTTGTGTTACTGTTTCTCTCATCAGATTAGGGAAGTTTTCCATCACTACTTTTGCAAACAGGTATTCTATCCCTTGCTCTTCTTCTTCACCTTATGGTATCCCTGTTATATGGATATTATTACCTTTCATGGTTTCCTGCATTTCTCTTAACCCCTCTTCATTCTTTCTGAGTCTCTTTTCCTTTTCTTGCTCTTTCTGGGTGTTTCTTTCTACCTTGTCCTCCAGCTTGCTGGTCTGATCCTCTGCTTCATTGATCTTGCTTTTGATTCCTTCTACTGTGTTCTTCAGTTCAGAAATTGCATTCTTCATTTCCCATTGGCCCTTGTTGATAGTTTCTATTTCCTTTTCAAGTTGATATAATTTACAGTGAGTTCATTGTAGTTTCCCTGTAGTTTTGGTAATTCTCTGTGAGCTCATTGAGCATCCTGATAACCATTGCTTTGAACTCAATATCTGGTAGTTCACTTGCCTCTATTTCATTTAACATTCTTTTTTTTTAAGACTTCATTTATTTTTAGAGAGAGGGAAAGGGAAGGAGAAAGAGAGGGAGAGAAACATTAATGTGTGGTTGTCCCTCATGTGTCCCCAACTAGGGACCTGGCCCACAACCTAGGCATGTGCCCTGACTGGGAATCAAACCAACAACCCATTCATAGGCCCAAACTCAATACACTGAGCTATACCAGCCAGGGGTCATTTAGCATTCTTTCTGAGGCTGCCTCCTTTCCTTTCATTTGGGGATTATTTCTTTGTCTTCCCAGTGTTTGTTTGTGTTCAGTTGGAGTGGGAGGTAAAAATAGTTTCATACAGCAGGAATATATTCTATAGTATTTAAAGTACCAACCCATAGAGAAGAGATAGGAAATCCTTTGGGTATATATAGTGTTAACTATGATATTTCACTGAAGTAGCCACTTTTTAGAAAGGGTGGAAAACAGATAAGACTCTTGTTGCAGGGGGAGGACTGTGAGTTGGATGTAGAAAGCAGTGAGCTTGTGGGAGTTCAGCTTATAAGGTAAAGTGAGAGTAATGGATAAAAAATAGATATAGTGTGCTAGAGAATAGAGTTAACCACAACAGTATTGAAGTTCCAGAAACAGTGACATAATATGAGGTCTCAGACGGGTGCTGTTAATATTTACAATTGTATAGAGCAGCAATTATTTATAATAGTAATGGAACAATAATCATATGACAGAATCTGTGTGATCTGAATAACAAGAATAGGAAGTACAGGACCTAGAGTAGTGTACTATTGGAACACAAGTGAAGTGAAAAACAGAAAATTAAAAATACACTATGAAAGAGAGAACAAGGGAAACCAGTCAAACAATGCAATTTAAGAAACCAAGCAAAGAAGACTAAATAGAAATAAGAGAAATAAAAAATTCTAATAAAATAAAAGATGTAAGAATAATGAAAATAATAATAATAATAATACAAATATACAATACCTTGCAAGTTCTCTGTAATAGCAAAGTGAAATTTGTCTCACTGTCTCAGTTGTTGGGATGACCCCTCTTTGGGTCTAACTCTGATCCTTTCACAGCTCCAAGTTTTATTGTTTCCCTTGTGGGAAATAAAAAAGAAAGAAAAAGAAAGGAAGGAAGGATGAAGGGATTTAAAAAAGAAGGAAAGTAAGGAAGGAAGAAGCGATAAAAAAGTAAAGAAGGAAAGAAAGGAAGAAGAAATTAAAAAATAAAAATAAGAATAAATCAAGGAAGGAAGAAGGTATTGAAAAAGGAAGGAAGGAAGGAAGGAAGGAAGGAAGGAAGGAAGGAAGGAAGGAAGGAAGGAAGGAAGGAAGGAAGGAAGGAAGGAAGGAAGGAAGGAAGAGAGGGAGGCAGGCAGGGAGGGAGGAAAGGAAAGCAGCAAAGAAAGGAAGAAGGAATTAAAAAAAAATTGAAGAAAACAAAGAAGGGAGGAGGGGAAAAGAAGCCTCCTGCTGGCTTTAAACATTGTAAACCAGTTCTGCTTATCTTCCTGGCTGCAGCAAGCTGTGGAGGGATTGGTGGGGTTGGGCACACCGTGCCTCTGGGCAGTGGGGTCAGGTGAGCACTGTTCTCAGGGGCTGTGGGCGTGAGCACTCAGCCTCCTCTGCTGGGGTAGGATGGGCAGCCCCTGGGCCAGAGGTTTGGGTGCGCACTGTCCCCAACACCTCAGGTGTGAATGCACAGCCTCCGCTGGGGTGGCCGGGTCAGGCACGCTCTGCCCTGGGGACTGCGGGCATGGCATTTGGCCTACACCGCTGGAGTGGGACTAGCATTGGGCCACAGGTTTGGGTGCACGCTGTCCCCGAGGTTTCGGGTTTGAGCGCAGCTGCTATGGCAGCAACCAGGGCAAGGAGGGGGCGGCTGGGTTGGTGGCACACCTCTGGAGTTGGGGTGCAGCTGGGCACCCTCTGCTGCTGGGGCTGGCATTAGGGGTGCAGTCGTGGTCCTGGCAGCAGGGGTGGCCCGCGGCCGAGGCTGCGGAGGCTGCTCAGGCGCAGGTGGGGGAGGCCGGGATGGCTGCCCCAGGTGAATTCCCCAAACAGCTGCTAAGTGCCTCTTTTTTTCTTTTCCTTTTTTGAAAAATTCCTCCTGCTCAAGCCTGCCACTCCAGGCAAGTACCTGGCCTCTCACACAGCCCAACTCTCCAACCAGACAAGGGACTGTCCAGGTCAGGGCCCTTGATGGCCCAACTCTTTCCAGCCTTTGGCCACAGTCTCAGTGGGTGCAGACCACCCCTGTGTGTTTGCCACTTCATCCTTATCCCCGCCCCGCTGTGACTTCAAGCATCCAGGTTCCTCCTGGTGCTGCTCAAACCTTGTTTGGCAGGGAAGGGAGTCGTTGACTTGGCTCTCTCCCAAGAATCTTGCAGCAGACCCGGCAGGCACCAGGTCTGGGCTGCAGCCACCCTGGTCCCTGCACTGGTCCCTGTACTGTTTCCAGGGAACTTATTGTCCCAAAGCACTCTCCTTACTGTCTCATTTTTCAGTGTTCTCTACAATTTTGGCCTCCAATCTTCATATATGTTGAGATACTGTTGGCTGTTCACTCTTCCTCAGAAGATCAGCTAGGTGTTCCAACCTTGCACAGGGAGGGGGAAGTGGACTCTGTTCGTACCTATTTCACCACCTTCTTCCAAATTCTTGTTTCTTCTTTCAGTTGTGGTCAAATGTTTATTTCTTCCTTGTGTTCCAAATCATTGATTTTAATCCTGGTTTCCTTCCCTTAACTGTAGGTTCCCTGTACATTTTTCTTTATTTCACTTAATGTGACCTCCATTTCTTCCTTTGTGTTTTTGCCATAAAGAACTCGATGAATTCTTTGAGCATCCTGATCACCAGTGTTCCGAACTCTACATCTGATAGGTTGGCTATCTCTGTTTTGTTGCTTCTTATGCAGATACTTTATGGAGACTATCTACCAACTGATTATTGTCATCATTGTTTTTTTCAAGGTATTAATTTCTACTTTGAACTGAAATTTTTCTCATGTAATTAGTTTTTCTGCTTACTTAAAATTACTTTTTAGCTTTATAGAAATATAGTTGAGGTAGACTCAGTGCTTTATACTGTAACTGTGGAAAGACCTCAGAGATGTTGTGAGAGGGCCTACTACTGTGTGTTTGCAGGACAGTAGGCCTCTGTGCCTGGGTGGTGTTGGAGTCTTAAAATAAGATAAAATGAGACTACAGCTATGTTGTTTAACATGTTTGCAAGGCCCATTAGCTCTGCCATTAAACAACAGGCCTCTGGCTTCCTTATGCCACCTGCATTGGACATGCTGGAACTAGAAACTTCTGAAAATTGATGAAAGGTGAGTCCTTCTGGGAAACAGTTTCTCTCCTATCATTCAGAATGGGGTTCCAACAAAGGAGCTAATCCTTTGCATGACCTTGGCCATGACCCCTGGCTGCCCCTTCTACGTATTTGTCCCTAGTGTGGACTGTATTTAAAGATAGCTTTCAAATAATAACTTTAGGCTTCCAGACTCCCTATGGAGTTCTCAATTGTGCTGAATTTAGCATATTGTCTGGGTCATCTAAGTGCTTGTGCTCACTCATAATTTATAAGCCAAAGTACCTTCCTACCATCCTCAAAGTCCCGGAAGCTGGTGGAATGCAGCAAAGGATGTGCCTGCACAGCCTCCTGCCCTGGTTAGTGGTAAAGAAATGGCACTTTGATATCTGACATGTAAATAAAGTGATAAAAAATAAACAAAGACCAATTGTTTCCTGATGGAAAACCAAGAGGTAAGTTAAGATAATTTATGATCAGTGGCAAGGTACTATTTATGAGCTCACAAGTATTTAGGAAGAATGAAAAGTGGGGCTCTGCTTGGTAGCTCAGTGGTGCCTGCTGTTCTGCGCATACTTAGCCCCCATGTGGGGTCTCCTAGTCATTAATGGTACTATTTAGACTTTGTGCTTCAATTTTCTCAATTTTCCATTAGTCTTATCTTATAATATAAATCTTTGTCCCAAATGACTTACCTAACTTATAAAAGGAGATACTACTAACCATAATAAGACTAATAACAAACTATTACTAGAATCCCTACATGTCTATTCATTATTCAGCAATTTTTCCCCTTTTTATTAAATTTATTGGGGTGATACTGGTTAATAAAATCATGTAGATTTCAGGTGCACATTCTACACCACATCATCTGCACAAAGCATTGTGTGTTCACCATACCAAGTCAACTCTCTGTCCATCACCATTTATCCCCCTATATCCTCCCCCATCCCCATCCCCTGAAATAACAACACTGTTGTTTTGTCCATGAGATTTTTCTATTTTTTGCTCAGTCCCTCCTCCCTAAACCCCGCCAAAATCTGTCAGCCTATTTTCTATGAATCTGTCACTATTTTACCTGGTTTATTTTGTTCATGAGATTCCACATTTGAGTGAAATCGTATGGTACTTGTCTTTCTCTGACTAACTTAGCATAATTCTCTCCAGGTCCTTCCATGCTGTTGCAAAAGGTAAGTTTCCTTCTTTTTTACAGGTGAGTAGTACTCCAGTATGTAAGTGTAGTACACCTTTGTTATCCACACATCTACTGATGGACACTTGGACTGCTTCCAAAGGTTGGTGATTGTAAATAATACTGCAATGAACATAGGAGTTCATATACTCTTTTCAGTTAGTGTTTTAAGTTTCTTTGGATAAATTCCCAGAGGTGGAATTGATAGTCATTATGACAGGTGTGAGGTGATTCATATTTCATTGTGGTTTTAGTTTGCATTTCTTTGATGATTAGTGACATTCAGCATTTTTTCATATGTATTTTGCTATTCATGTGTTCTCTTTGGAAAATTACCTATTCAGGTCCTAAGCCCATTTCTTAAATAGCTTGTTTTGTTTTGTTGTGTTTTTAGCACTGAATTGGGGATTTTTTGGTGTTGAATTTTATAAGTTCCTTATAAATTTTGGATATTAACTCCTTATCAGATGTATTGGCAAATATGTTCTCCTATTCAATGGGTTGTCTTTTCATTTTGTTGATGATTTCCTTTGCTGTGTGAAATCTTTTTAGTTTGATTAGTTGTGTTTATTTTTTCTCTTATTTATATCAAAAATATTGCTACAATAAATGTCTCAGTTCCTTCTTTCCCTCTGCTACAGAGTATTCCACCTTGTAAATGTACCACAGTTTTTTGATCCACTTATTTACTAATGGGCACTTAGGCCATTTCCAGCACTTGGCTATTGTAAATAATGCTGCTGTGAACATGGGAGTGCATAGATTCTTTTGAATTGGTGATTCAAGATTCTTAGGGATAGTCCCAGCAGTAGGATCACTGGATCAAACGGCAGTTCCACCTTTAGTTTTTTGAGGAAATTCCATATTGTCTTCCACAGTGGCTGTACCAGTCTGCATTGCTACCAACAGTGTACTAGGGTTCCCTTTTCTGCACAACTTAACCACCACTTGTTTGTTGATTTATTAATGATAGCCATTCTGACTGGTGGGAAGTGTTACCTTATTGTGATTTTAATTTGCATCTCTCTGATGGCTAGTGATGTTGAGTATTTTTTCATGTGTCTATGGGCCCCCTGTATGTCCTCCTTGGAGAAGAGTCTGTTCAGGTCCTTTGCCCATTTTTTAAATTAGATCGTTTTTCTTCCTAGTGTTGACTCGTGTGAGTTCTTTATATATTTTGGAGATCAAACCCTTGTCTGAGGTATCATTGGCAAATATATTTTCCCAAACATTTGGTTCCCTTTCCATTTTGTTGATGTTTTCTTTAGCCACACAAAAGCTTTTTAGTTTGATGTAGTCCCATTTATTTTTCTTTCCTTTATATCCCTTGTTCTTGGAAATGTATTGGTGAAAATACTGCTTCCCTTCAAGACTGCATGGATGGAGCCTGTGAACATTGAGCTAAGTGAAATAAGCCAGGTGGTGAGAGACAAACACCATATGATATCACTTATAAGTGGAACCTAATCAACAAAACAAACAAATGAGCAAAATAGAACCAGAGACTTGGAAAGAAAAAACAAATTGATAGTGACCAGTGGGTGGGGAGAGGGGGATAATGGAGGAAATAAAAGGAAGAGGCAAGAAAAGGAACATGAATGGAGAACTCATGGACACAGACAGTGGGCAGGGGGATTGACTGTGAATTTATTGGGGCTGCAGAATAGGGGTGAGCAGTGGGGAAAAAGCTGGAATAATTGTAAATGAACAGCAATTCTTAAAAATATATTACAGAAAAAGATGTCTGAGATTTTACTGCCTATGTTTTCTTCTAGGTTATTTATGCTTTGAATCTAACACTTAAGTCTTTCATATATTTTGAGTTTATTTTTGTGTATTTTGTAAAAAAGTGGTCTAGTTTCATTAGTTTGCACATATCTCCAATATTCTAAATACCATTTATTAAATAAACTATTTTACTAAATTGTATGTTTTTGCATCCTTTGTCAAACACTGATTGATTATACTTTTTGAGCTCTCTAGTCTCTCTATTCTGTTCCATTGAGCTATATATGTCTGTTTTTATGACAGTACCATGCTGTTTAGATTATTATATGGCTTTGTAATATAGTTTGACATCAGATATCATGATTCCTCTAAATTTGTTCTTATTTTTCAGGATCTCTGTTGCAGTTAGGGGCCTATTGTGAATCCACATAAATTTTTGGAATACCTGTTCTAGTACTGTGAAATATGCCATTGGTATCTTGATAGTAGTTACACTGAATCTATAGATTGTTTTGGGTAGTATGGATATTTTAATGATGTTAATTCTTTCTATCCATGAATACTGTATATGCTTCCACTTATTTGTTTCTTCTTTTATTTCTTTCTTCAGTGTCTTATAATTTTCCAAGTACAGGTCTTTTACATACTTAGTTAAATTTATCTTAGGTGTTTTATTCTTTTTGAAGAAATTGTAAATGTACTTGTTTTCTTAGCTTCTCTTTACAGTAATTCATAATTGGTATATAAAAAATAACTGATTTCTGGATATTTATTTTGTATTGTATTGCTTTACTGAATTTATTTATAAGTTCTGATAGTTTTTGGTGGAATCTTTATGGTTTTCTAAATACAGTATAATGTCATCTGCAAATAATGACAGTTTTACATCTTCCTTTCCAATTTGGATGCCTTTTATTTCTTCTTGTCTGTTTGCTATAGTTAGGACTTTCAGTACTATGTTGAATAAGAGTAGCGACAGCAGACATCCTGTCTTGTTCTCATACTTAAGAGAAATGCCTGTAGTTTTTGCCCATTGTGTATGATGTCGCTGTGTCTGTCATATATGACTTTTATTATGTTGAGATATTTCCCTCTGTTCCCACCTTGCTGAGAGTTTTTAATCACATGTGGGTGCTGGATTTTATCAAATGCTTTTTTCTGCATCTATTGATATTATCATGTGGCTTTTATCCTTCAGTTTGTTTTTGAGGTTTATCACATTTATTGATTTGAGAATAGTGTACCAACCTTGCATCCTCAGATTAAATCCCACTTGATCATGGTGTAAGATATTTTTAATGTACTGAAGGATCCAGTTTGCTAATATTTTGTTGAAGATTTAACATCTATGTTCATCAGGGATATTGGAATATAATTTTCTTTCTTTGTAATGTCTTTATCTGGTTTTGGAATTAGGATAATGCTGACCTCATAAAAGGAACATGGGAGTTTTCCTTCTTCTTGAATTTTTTGAAGGAGTTTGAGAAGGAGAGCTGTTACTTCTTCTGGTCCAGGACTTTTTGTTTGTTGGGACTTTTTTTTATTATTGCATCAGTTTCACTAGTTGTAATCTATCTATTCAGATTCTCTGATTGTTCCTGATTCAGTATTGGAAAGTTGTACACTTTTAGGAATTAATCCATTTTATCCAGATTGTTCAACTTGTTGACATATAGTTGTTTGTAATATTTTCTTACAATCTTTTGTATTTTGTTGGTGTCAGCTGTTACTTCTCTTTCATTCGATTTTATTTTTTTGGGTTCTCCTTTTCTCTTGATGAGACTAGTTAAAGGTTTGTCAATCTTGTTTACCTTTACAAAAAAGCAGCTTTGATTTCATTGATCTTTTATATCAATTTTTTAGACTTTATTTTGTTTATCTTCTCTGAGCTTTATTATTTCCTTCATCCTACTCACTTGGGCTTTGTTGTTCTTTTTCAAGTTCCTTTAAGTGTAAAATTATATTTTTTTATTTGAGTTTTTTCTTGTTTCTTGATATAGGCCTGTAATGATTTTAATTTCTCTCTGAGGACTGCTTTTGCTGTGTCCCACAGATTTTGCATTGTGTTGTCATTTTCATTTGTTTCAAGGTATCTTTTGATTTCGTCCTCGATCTCATTGTTAATCCATTCATTGTTTAGTGACATGTTATTTAGCCTGTATGTCTCTGTGTGTTTTTCAGTTTTTTATTGTGATTAATTTCTAGTTTTATGTCATTATGTTCAGAGAAGATGGTTGATATGATTTCATACTTTCTAAATTTACTGATACTTTTTTTTTTGTATCTAATGTATGGTCTATCCTAGAAAGTTTTGTGTGTACTTGGAAAGAAGGTACATTATGTTTCTCTGAAGATATAAACTAAGTCCATCTGATCTCACCCTGAGCAGTGTGGCTCAGCTGGTTGGGCAACATCTTGCAGAGCAAAGAGTTGTTGGTTTGATTCCTGGCCAGGGCATATGCCTTGGGTTCCAGGTTCAGTTCCAGATTGGCACACATATGAGAAGTAACCAATTGATGGTTCTCTCTCACAGTGATGTTTCTCCCCCTCTCTTACCCCCTCTCTAAATATAAATAAATAAAATCTTTAAAAAATCCATCTGATCTAGTGTGTCATAAAGACTGATATTTCATTGTTGATTTCCATCTGGAAGATCTATCCATTGATGTTATTGATAGGTTAAAATCCCTTAATGTAATTGCATTACTGTCAATATCTCCCTTCATGTCCATCAAGATTTGCTTTATACATTTAGGTGCTCCTATATGGGTGCATAAATTGTACAAGGGTTAGACCCTCTTGTGGATTGCTCCCTTTGTCTCTTACTATAGTCTTTGCTTTAAAATCTATTTTGTGAGATATAAGTATAACTGTTCATGTTTTTTTCATTTCCATTTGCATGAAATCAGTTTTTCCCTCTTTTTTCTTTCAGTGTGTGGGCATCTTTCATTCTCAAATGGATCTTTTCAAGACAGCATATATATGGGTCTTGTTTTCTTATCCATTCAGCTATCCTATGTCTTTTGATTGGAGATGTAAACCATTTACATTTAAAGTGATTATTGATAGATACGTATTTCTTGCCATTTTATTCCTTTAACTATGTCCTTCTGTTTGTTTGTTTGTTTGTTTGTTCGCTCGCTTTCTTATTCTTGTTCTTAAAGCAAGCCTTTTAACATTTCTTATAATACTGGTCCAGTGGTAAAACCCCTTTAATTTTCATTTGTCTGGTAAACTCTTTATTCCTTTTTCAATTTTAAATGATAACTTCCCTGGGCAAATAATCTTGGTTGTAGTTCCTTGCTTTTATTCAGTTTGAATATTTTATGCTAATCCCTTCTGGCCTGCAATGTTTCTGTTGACAAATCAGCTGACAGTCTAATGGGAGTTTCCTTGTAGGTAAATAATTGTCTTGTTTATTCAGTTTTATTGTCTTATTTATTTAGTCTCTTACAACTTTTAAGATTTCCTCTTTGTCTTTAACCTTTGCCATTTTAATTATTACATGCTTGGCATGGCCTTTTTGGATCCATCTTATTTGGGACATTTTGTACTTCCTTGACTTGTCATCTTTTTCCTTCACCAGGTTAAAGAAGTTTTTGGTTAATTATTTCTTCAAATTTATTCTCCATCTCCTGCTCTCTCTCTTCTCTTTCTAGTACCCCTATGATGTGAATGTTGTTATGTTTCATGTTGTCTCAAAGTCCCTGTAAACAGTCCTAATTTTGAAAAATTATGTTTTCTTCTGCTGTCTTATTAGGTGTTTTTTTCTACCTTGTCTTTTAAATCACTAAATCAATCCTCTGCTTCATCTAACCTACTGTCTATTTCTTTCAGTGTATTCTTCATTCAGATATTTTATTCTTCCTTTCTGATTGGTCCTTTTTGTTTTCTGTGTTCTTTTTCATGCTTTTGAGCATACTTATAAACATTATTTTAAACTCAATATCTCATAAATTACTTGCCTCCATTTCATTTATCTCTTTTTCTAGAATATTCTTCTGTTCTTTCATGTGTAGCCTGTTTTATTGTCTTCACATTTTGGCTGCCTCTTTGTGTTTCTTTCTGTTAGATAAATCTGCTATGATTTCCAGTCTTCAGGGTGTGGCCTTATATAATAGGTGTCCTGTGGGGTCAGATGGTACAATCTCCACTACTACCTAAGCTGGGTACTCCAGAAATGTCCCTTGTGTGGATAATGTGGGCCCTCCCCTTATAATTGAATCTTGATTGCTTTTGGCCTGTTTGTATATGGGATCAACCCTCAGGCTGGCTAATTGTGAGGCTTATCCTTAACCATGGCATGTGAGCTGCTGTGCAGGTGCTGGCCACACTAAGAGGAATTTACCTCATCAGGTTTTGGTGACTGCCAAGATCTCCCTTTAGATATACTGCTTGTGAATATTATTGTCCTGCTCTGATGTTTTTCTGAAGCTGGTCACTGGGTGTGTTGATTCTGGGACTCTTGTAGTGACTCTGGTGCTGGCTAATTTAATATGCTGCCTTCACCTGGCCCTCAGCCACCTGTTTAGAGCAGTCTTAATGTGGCTTCTTCTATAAATTCTTCATTATAAGACTTCTCTTCAGCTAGTCTTCAGTTGGCTATTTAGGATAATTGTTATATAATATAGTTGCAATTCCAGTTTAATCCTGGGAGAAGATGAATGTAGCTTCCACCAATTCTGCTGTCATCTTGGATCTACACTCAGCAATTTCTAAAAAATTATCTACTTTGTATCAGGTACAGTTCCAGGCCCTGGCACACTATGACCAAAACAGGTGATTCTCTACCCTTTTAGAACTTACCAATAAGGTAGTGGGGTGGAAGGTAAACAAATGTAATGATGTCAAATGATGATGAATACAGTGAAGAATAAAGCATTGTGAAAGGATAACAAGTGAATGGGGTATAGTGTATGTGGGGAGGTCCAAGAATTCTGTCGGATATGGTATCTAGCAGAGATCTGGATCAAGTGAAAGAAAGCCACTTCTAAGAAAAACACATTCCAGGAAAGGCCTGTACTTTGAGAGCAGGAATCCTGGGATTCTGATCCTGGCTTCACTGCTGATTAGCTACCCAACTTTGGGAAGTTTAGTACTCTCTCTGTGTATTCTGATTTATCCAGGCGGAACAAGTAAATATTCACATATAGTTTATAGGATGGTTCCGTTAGATAGGGCAAGCATCTCAAGGTCTGGGCAGTTCTAAATGTTATTTCTTGCTAAACATTAAAATGTGGCACAGTATTTTGCAGATGCAACTGTAAACAGGATAAGCTGACAGGGACTCAGCCAGATAAATGTAGCCACTGCAAAGAAGAAATCAACATGTAATTGACTGAAAAGTATATATAAGCAGTGACTCTAATCCTTCTCTTCCAGGGAGGCAGAGCTTTTGATATGACTCCTCTGTCTCCTTCATTTGCTGCCAGTAAATAAAACTACTTTGCAACAAATACACCTGGTTGTTTAATGGAGCACCCCAAGTGGTGAACCCCTTCACTGGAATGTAGAAGGCCCTTGGTGAATATCAGTTCCCTTCGGTTGCAATGCTGGGGATGCTGGGAGATGGGTTGCCAGATATTCAATTCAGTATATGTCTTTAGTGGGACTACTGTGCATTCATCTGGTCCAGAACATATATTTGAGCACCTACTGTGTACTGAGCAAGCTCAGGAGTACCACAGTGAAAAAGGCCAGCATAGTACCTGTTCCTAAGTGTCTGTTTAGTAGAACATGTTCTATGACAGCTTCATGTTTTCATGTTACAAACCCTGGAGGGCATAACCCCCAGTGCATTCCATTTAACAGCTTTATGAGCTTGGCAAGTAATTTCTCTATGCCCTAATTCTCTGCCTTTAAAATAGGATGATGATGATGATGATGATGATGATGATACCTACCTCATAAGGCTGTTGGGATAATAAAGTGAGTCACTATCCTATGGAGGAGATATGCAGACCTTCTGGCTTGGGCCAGACACTATTGGGGGTGTTCTGCATGTGTCATCTCTGTTAATCACTTCAACATTCATTTTACAGATGAGGAAATGACTCAAAAATGTTAACCACTTTGTCCCAAAGTAATAGGCCTGGTGAGTGGGGGAGCTTGAAATTTAAACTATTTGACTCTAAAGCCCCTCATGACACAAATTCCCCCAAGAAGTGGTACTTAAGTTGCAAAGTTGAGCACATTAACACTGACAGGGTCTAAGTGGGGAGGGAAAGCTCCTAAGCAGTTAAATTGACTGGTACAGGATCGCACAGCTCATAACAAGTCCAAGCTCAGAATTTCCAGTTCTAAGTGTGGAGCAAATTTGCTATATTATTTGTAGAACTGAATGAAATAAACATTTATTAAGTGATTCCACCTATAAAAAGAAGCAAAATGATTCCTTGTGTGTTAGAGTGACCAGATAACATGGTTCTCCTCAAAGAAGTGCTAAGAATATTCTCTAAGAGAAAAATCTTTTTAAAAATAATCTTTTTTATAATAACTTTAGATTTACAGTAAAAGTTGTGAGGATAGTACAAAAACTTTCATCTAGTTTCCCATAAAATGGTAACATCTTACCTAACCAAAGTACTTTTATCAGAACCAGGACACTAACATCGATAACATTGTTCTTAACTAAAGTACAGATTTGATTTGAGTTTCCAGTTTTTGCACTAATATTCTTTATCCAGGATCCTTTCCAGAATACCAAATTGAATTTTGGAAATCCTGTTTTAAGTTTAAGAAATTATAACTTGTTCCCTTACTTATAAGTCTTGCATTCTGATCATGGGATAAAAATATACTACATCTCATGTAATGGTTTTTTTCTATTTGGAGAAAAGTTAGGTGCCTCTAAACTTTCAATGTCACAGTCCTTGCACAAATTTGTTTCTCAGACTGAAGAACAAAGGATAAATCAGTCCCATAGGACAGCAATTTTCAATGAGTGTGCCATGGCAGGCACATTGGTGTGCTGCAAGAATTGTTAAAACATGTGCTACTTGACTATTTAGTCAGGGGCACTGACTTTTTTTCCCTTAGATTGTCAAATTTAAAAAATAAGAACAGCGAATACAACAATACCTGCCTGGTATGAATGAATCAAAATTATACCTATTTTTTTGTCAGATCGGCAAAAAATATAACATGCTTTGGTGTGCTGCAGAATTTTAGTGACTATATGTACTATGAGATGAAAAAGGTTGAAAAGTGCTGCAGTAGAATAATCTCTTGTTTTTTTGTAAGAGCAAAATAATAAATTCAGAGGGGAAAAAACTCCTGGATTTCCTCTTTTTTAAAATTTATTTATCTAACACAAAGAAATGTATCTAGTTTTAATGTTTTGATTGACCCATCCCAAAATAGATTTCACTTTTATTGCATATCTTTTGCAATTCTTATTGAAAAAGATATGCATATCTTTTGAAATTCTCTTATTCTGTGTGTGTATTTCTCAAAGTAGGAGTTATTTTAAAGGGATGAGAAAATACTAGAGAGAGAAAATGAAAGAGATCTTTGTGAGTTTCACATTCATTTTTAGCATAATTTTGTTTGAAATGTTGGTTAAATTATATACATAATGTGACACTTGTGTATTTGCATTCATGCAATAGCTTCTTGGCTTATTTTTAACAGAGGTCTTACTGACCTTGGAGGTATTAGAACCATTGTTTCACATGGTTGAACAGTCTGTGTAGATTTCTCCAGTATATTAGGCAAGAGTGGGCTCCCACCAACATGGTGCCATTCCTCTTTAATCCCTTGTGTATTTGTGTTAACAAAATTAATTATGACAATTTTGGAAGAAAAGAAAATTCAAAGCAACTTTCTTCATACATAAGCCTCTCGGTGATTTCATTGTGGGAGAAGCTCAGGGGAGAGGATATCCTTCAATAACTCCTGCAGTCATTTCCTGACTCAGTCATATTTTATAATGCTCTTAGGTCTTCAAGTGGTGCTCAGGTAGTTATCCAGTCAGTTTATCCATGCAAGTTTAATGGTTCTTGTCCCATGGGAACTTAGAAGATTCTTGTGTGCACTAATAAAAATCATGAATGTAGAGTCTCTAATTTCAACTTGGAAGAAGTTGCTTTGACAAGTAACAAATAAATCTGAGCAGACCAGTCAAATGGGAAATTATCAACCCAAACCACCATTGCTTGAAGATTTTACTTCCTTTTAGTGAATTTCCCATTTGTTACCACTTATATTCTTTTTAATTTTTTTCTTTTTTATCGATGTTCAAGTATAGTTGTCTCCATTTTCCTACACCACTCCCCCCAACCCCAGCCATCCCCACCTCCCACTCTTGATTCTACCCACCTTTGGCTTTGTCCATGTGTACTTTATACATGTTCCTTAACAATCCTTCCCCTTTACCCCACCATTATCCCCTCCCCCCTCCCTCTTGGTATTATCAGTTTGTTCTTAATTTCAGTGTCTCTGGTTATATTTTGCTTGCTTCTTTGTTTTGTTGTTTATACTTCTGATCCCAGCATTGAGCTCCCTGAGTGTACAACCTGAGAGTTATCAGATCCTTGAGGACTGTTTCACTTTATGGCCACCTGACCTGTGCCATCAGCTGATATACATCTAACAGTCTCTTCCAAGATTCTCCCTGCATTGCCACAACAGGCAGTGCTTTCCCTCTACCTCTGCATACAAATCTTTTCATCCTCCAAGTGTCAGTATAGATATTTCCCTAATTCCCCCCATTCACGCCTCTCTTCAAAGTGTGTATGGTATAGACATGCATTTCTCTATGGGAACATTATTATCTCCAGGTGAGAAAAATTGGCTCATAGTTGGAGGGGGTAGTATAAATAAATCTTCCATTTTATGTATAAAGTACAAATATGCATATGGTACATAAACAAATATTTAATAATCTGTCCATTATAATTTTATGGGGGAGACAATTAGGAAAAATATGTCTAAACAGGTTTAATTGAACACTAATGAACAAACTTGAGTGTTCATTCTTTCCAGCACCAGAACTCTCTAGCAGCTGCACCCTCTCACTGTCCTGGGGTAAATAATACAAGAAGCAGGTAAAGATGAGAAATCAAGTAGGACCCATCCTACCATCTTTCAATCACTACAGTAGGAAGAAATGCTGTTGCTGTTATCTAGTTCAGGGGTTCTGTCTGCCCTTTGTTCTTTCTGCTTTACAAAAACATCAGTATGTCATTGTGTTTGAAGATTCCAACTTACCAAATTTTGTGTGTTTATATGCCTGGACCTATCAGACCAAATGGAAAAATGGCAATATTCTGTAACCATTGTGGGGAGCAACTGAAGGAAAAAACTGAAATAGAAAGATCATCATGTAAATGTGAGAGCCATAAGAAGAAGACTGAGAGACCTTGTTTGGCAACAAAGGCAATTTTAAGCCCACTCTCCGTGACCTATCTCCCTAAAGGGCTTGGAAAAAATAAAATACTAACTTTCTTTGCCATTCTTTCAACCAGGGTGACACACAATAGAAAGTTGCTGGTGGTGAGGAAATTCTAAGAAAGTTTTTTATTTCTTACTAAAAGAGACAAGTATAAGTGTTCTTTAATTCTATCTTTGAGTGCAAATCTAATGGCAGTATCTGGCAATCACCTTGTAATAATGAAGCACCAATCTCAAGGGAAATAAAACAGCACGTTGTGGATGACAAAATGGAAAGAAAGGAATAGACTGCGTTTTTGGGGACATCATTGAATAGCTAACCCAGTAACACAGCTTCCCTGTTGTTCCATGGAATAATACACATCTACACTGCTTAAGCCACTCTCAATTGGGTTACCTATTTACTACTTGCAGCTAAATACATTCCTAACTGATATAGGAGTTAATGTCAGATGATGAGGAAGGAGGGAGAAACCTAAATCTTTGTTGGTCTTGATTATCCAGGCTATTTCTATAACATCGGGCCCCTGAAAACTCAGTTCATTAATATTCCTTGACAAGGACCATATCCTCATTTTAGTTATAATGTGATTTATGTGTTGAAGTAGATTGGATGCTCTGAAAAAGGGAAAGCCAGGATTCACAGGGAAGTTTCTGATCATCTCTTCCACTGACAATGCCTTTGATTATTATCTGCAAATATGAAATCTTGATGTCCTCAAGGCTATGAGATAACTACCCTCGCATCCCTGGCCCAACCCAGTAGGAAAAATAAGCAAAATTCTCTCCCTCATATCCTCTTCTCCAAGTTCTGTGCTCATTTCCCAATGACACAAAACCTCAGAGGGACAATACAACACAGAATAAAGATAAAGCTGTGCAGTGTCATACAGGACAGTTCAAATCCCCCTAATCTTAATTCAACTGCTGGCCATTCCACTGAAGTTTTGCTTTTGCATAATCAACAGTCCCATTGAAAGGCTGATTTTTCTCTTTCTGTCTGTAAATGAGCAATATACTACCAATAGGAGAAAACTACTGCTAGTTTTAAAATAGTTTTTTGTTCCTACTTTTATAATTATTTCAGAATTATTGAGATTTACTGTTACTGCTTTAAAACATATCAAAGTAAATCTTTATTAGTAGTATAATTTATTTTAGTGGTTTATGGGTTAGAAGTTTGCAAGGACTTTAGGGTCATGTTTTTTTGTTGCAAAAAAATGGAAATTAGGCTCTAGATCAACCCATGTTGTTACAAATGGCAAAATTTTATTATTTTACATTGATGTTTAATATTCCATTGTATATATACACCATGACTTCTTGATCCATTCATCTATTTATGCACACCTAGGAACCTGAAGGGTATTATGCTAAGTGAAATAAGTCAGAAAGCAAACAACAAATACTGTGTAATTTCACCATCATATAGATTCTAAAAAAAAAAATAAAAATAAAAGACTCATAGAAACAGAAACCAAAGGGATGGTTACCAGAAGGAAGGGGGAAAAGGGATGAATGAAAAGGGAATATAATCAATAATGTTGTGATAAATTTGCACAGTGACAGAAGAATACTAGAATTAGTGAGCAGATCACATTGTAAGTTATAAAAATATCGAATCACTATTTTGTACATCTGAAATTAATATAACAAAAATATGTTTATATACCATATTTAAATTTAAAATATTTTAAAAATTAAGCAAAATATAACCGAAGACACTGAAATAGAGAACAGGCTGACAGTAACCAGAGGGGAAAGGGGAGGGAATTTCAGGGGAAAAGGGGAAGGGTTTGCAGGAAAAAGTATAAAAGGCACATGGACAAAAACAAGGAGGGGTGGAAATGGGAGGGAGGTGGGGAGGCCTGGTGGGGTGGGCTGGGATGGGAGTAAAAGACAGAAAACTGTATTTGAACAACAATTAAAATAAAATTAAAAAAGAAATAAACAATCTGAGGTTTCATATCTGTGAAAAGAAAAAAAATTTAAAAAGTAATATGGAAACTAAAGAAAATAAAAATGAAGACAAAAATTAATCATACTATTATCCACAGATGAACTTTTGGGGTAAAATTTTGTTTTTTGTACATACATATCTATACCTAGAGGAGGTACCTATACCTATATCTATACCTTAGTTATCTATCTATATCAATATATAATGTGAAATCATACACATACATATATGTATAAAGATTTGTATCTCATGATCACATATTAATTTAATATATGTTGTTTTCATTTTCCCATTTCCCTAAGTATTCCTTGACAACTTTTTAAATGATGGCATAAAATTTCATTATATAGAAAAATACATTTTAAAAGTTGAATTGTTACATCTTAAAACTTTGTCCTATTTTCATCAACATAAATATTGCTATAATGAATACTTTTGTAAATAAATACTTGGGTATGCTTTGGGTCATTTTAATAAATATCATAGGGTTTCATAATGAAAGCAAACTGGAAATTAGTCCAAATAAAGTATTATTTATTTCTTTATTTTTAAATTTTAAAATATTTTATTGATTATGCTGTTAGAGTTATTCCATTTTCTCCCCTTTATTCCCCTCTACTCTGTATCCCCCCTCCCGCCATCATTCCCCAACTTAGTTCATATCCATGGGCCATACATATAAGTTCTTTGACTTCTGTATTTCCTATACTATTCTTTACCTCTCCCTGTCTATTTCCTTCCTACCATTTATACTTCTTATTCCCTGAAGCATTTTCCCCATTCTCCCCTCTCCCCCTTCCACTGATTATCCTCCATGTGATCTCTATTTCTGTGAATCTGTTCCTGTTCCAGTTTGCTTAGTTTTCATTTTAGTTTTTTTTTTCAGTTCAGTTGTTGATAGTTGTAAATTTGTTGTCATTTTTCTGTCATAGTTTTGATCTTCTTTTTCTTAGATAAGTCCCTTTAACATTTCATACATTAAGGGCTTGATAATGATCAGCTCCTTTAATTTGACCTTATCTGGGAAGCACTTTATGTATTCTTCCATTCTAAATGACAGCTTTGCTGGATGGAGTAATTTTGGATATAGGTGCTTGCCTTTCATGACTTTGAATACTTCTTTCCAACCCCTTCTGGCCTGCAAGGTTTATTTTGAGAAGTCAGCTGATAGTCTTAAAGGAACTCCTTTGGAGGTAACTGTTACCTCTTCCCTTGCTGCTTTTAAGATTCTCTCTTTAGCTTTAATCTTGGATAGTGTAATTATGATGTGCCTTGGTGTGTATTTCCTTGGGTCCAACTTCTTTGGGACTCTCTGAACTTCCTGAAAGTCTATTTCCTTGGCCAGACTGGGAAAGTTCTCCTTCATTATGTTTTCAAACAAGTGTTAAATTTCTTGCCCTTCCTCTCCTCTTTCTGGCACCTCTATGATTTGGATGTTGGAACAGTTAAAGTTGTCCTGGAGGTTCCTAAGCCACTTTCCATTTTTTTTGAATTCTTATTTCTTCATTCTGTCCTAGCTGAATGTTTATTTCTTCCTTCTGGTCCAAACCATCAATTTGAGTGCTGGTTTCTTTCCCTTCACCACTGGTTCCCTGTACATTTTCCTTTATTTCACTTTTCATAGAACTTCACTTTTCCCTCTATTTTGTGACTGTACTCAACCATTTCTGTGAGCATCCTGATTACTAGTGTTTTGAACTCTGCATCTGATAGGTTGGCTACTTCTTCATCCCTTACCTATATTTTTTCTAGAGCTTTGATCTGTCCTTTCATTTGGGCCATATTTTTTTGTCTGTGCACGCCTTTTATGTAGTAAGTAGGTATGTACCTTAGGTATTTTCCAGGGTGGGGTAAGCCACAGCACTGTGTTGTGGTGCTGTTTGTTGGGGAGGAATCTGAGACGGAACAATGTGGCTTGCTCAGCTCTCACTCCACTTTCTGTCACTTCCCCCACTACCCACAAGCAAATTGGGCCCTTCTGGTGCTGATTCCTGGTAGGTGGGCTTATGTACATTCTAGGACACTGTAGGTCTCTCCAACAAATTCTCCTGTGAGGCTGGGAGTTTTTCATGCCACCTAACCCTCACAGGTTTCTTCATCAGAAGTTTTGAGGATTTATATCCCTATGCTGGAACCCTGGGTTGTGCAGTCCATCTCACTCTCCAGTTGTTCCTCCCAGTTTATTGGCATGCAAATGTAGGACCACCAACTCTGCTAGCTGCCACATTGCCTAATCTGCCAGCCTCCACCTTGCTGTAAGTCTTCTCCACCCTGGCTGCCCATCTCTGCCCCTCCTACTGGTCTTGATGAATATTTCTTCTTTAACTTTTTGATTGTTGGACTTCCATACAGTTCAATTTTCTAGTAGTGCTGGTTATTTTTGTTTTTAAATTTTTTGTTGCCCTTTTTTTGGTTTTGCAAGGAGGCAAAGTGTATCTACCTTTAATAAAGTATTATTTAAATAACATGTTATTCAACCATATCAATAAAATGTTATCTATCAAAGGTTGCACTGCTCTTTACTGAGGCCATTACTCCTATTCTGATATACAAAAATCTCAATATTTTTGTGTTCTTGAGTTGCTGAACTTTTAGGCCACTTTAGGTAAAACCAGTCTTTACTCAATAATCTTTACTGATAATTTGGCACTTAACCAACCAAGAAACTATACTGCCAAACAAAGAAGTAACTAAGTCTCTGGTGAGACTTCCTGCTTTGGTATATTTAAATGATGAGAGCTTCATTTTCCAAGCCATTTAATCATGCTGCTTGTCAGTGAATGTATAGATGCATTTCTGCATTAATGTTATTTTATGTTGATTAGACAGTAAGGGGTGTCTTATAATTGATTTACAACTCATTTCATGTACATCAAATTATTATTGAAAGATAAAAACCTGGATTTAACAGCAAAACGGTAATAATGTTACATGTAAGAGACCCAGGGAGAAAAAAATCTTAAGTCCATTTTTTTTAAAGCGATGCTATTTCTTTTTTTTGTTCAAGTGGTCACCCAAATAGTTCAGCTTTTCTCCCAGCCACTGTCAGGCCTTAGTCTCCTTCCTTGGAATTGGCATGTGGCATTGGCACTGCCATTAGCCATGTGCCTTTTAGGGCCAGAAGATCCTTCAAACCCACCGGCTGGTATATCTGCAAGGTAGGTAAAGAAACCATCTCCTCCTTCCCTTGGGTTTATATTAGTTTCCCATGTGGGCCAGACCAAGTGGTTTCTCTGTCTAAACTTCTGTGTACTCCAGGAGGCTCTGGACCTCAATTAATCCCTCCTTTTTTCCAGGATAGACTGACAGGTTTCTTCAATACAACACCTCCCCCACGCTACCATTTAAACGTCAATGGTGCATGTGCCCACCTTCCTCAGGTCCCACCCCCAGTCAGGTACCAAAAATTGATAGGTTGGCTTTTTCTCCTATCCAACCATTTTTGCTAGCCTTATGCATGCTCATTGCAATGTTTCCTCATGCCACCGTCTTGCCTGGGGTTGGGGAATCTGTTGCCAGGGGCAGGATACAGTGCTCTGAGGCAGACCATTCACAAGGCACTTGATTATCTAGATAACAGGGCCTCACCCACTACCGCAGGCAGTTGGTAGTCTCCTCCTATGGCCCCATGTGTCTCTGATGGTCGACCATGCTATCAGTATTAATTCCCCCCATCAAAACTCCAGAATCCTGTGTTCTACAAGGGCCAATGGACAAATGTTTCATTCTTCTGTAATTACTTCTTGCTAGCAAAGGATGTAGTCTTACCTATCCCAGAGATTTTTACTATCCAACAAGGAAAGGGAGGTGGGGATCAGGAATGGAGGGAGGGCTTTACACTATGGAGAATGATCTTGCAAAGTCCAGGTCAGTTGGCTGTCCCTGGAAGGTAATATATGCAATGTCCAAAGGATGGTGTTGTTGGATAAGCAAAGAGAGTCAAGGGCTTCACATTTCAAGAAATGAGGTTACAGATGGGCTTCCAAATTGAGACCTGTTTGCAGACAAATGATTGAGTGTTTAGGGAGGAGTTAGATCAGAGAGGAACTAAAGGATCCCTATGATCTGACCCTGTATAGGACTTTGAGTGGAACCTACCTTTTGGACCCAGCAGATCTGAGAGGTAAAATCTTGGTTATGTCATTTTTTTTGTAATAGCATTTTTAATGTTATTCTTTTGTTGTTCAAACTAGGAGCTAGAATTGTATTTATGTATTTAAACTTTCTTTATAATTGCAATAAAAATTCATTGTCATTATAGAAAATTCAAAAATTCAGAAAAATGTAAAGCAAAAAAATAACCATAATTTTGCCTCCCAAGAAGATAACTGATAATGTAGTACATTTCCTACAAGCCACTTTTCTGTACCTACTTCAGATTAAACCATATATGATATTTTTATTCATCATAATATTATAACCATTGCCTCATTTTATTAAAAATTCCTAAAAAATCTATTGCGATAAGCTGTGTAATATCCCAGTGATAAATTATCATAATTTAACTAATGTTCTGTTGAGAAATATACAGAATTTTAAAAAATAATATTTCACTATCAAGAATAATTCTGAGATTAATATCTTTAAAAATTTGGGCAAAATATCAAAGTAATTCCATATGATACATTCTCTAATTTTCTGAAGTGGAATAAATTAGAGAATACGAATTTTATAAGGCTCTTGCAACAAATTGCCAAATTGCTTTCCAGACAGTAATTCACACTCCAACCAATTTGAAATGATAGACTTGCTGGGTAAAGTAGCCTTGGTTGTAGGTCCTTGCTTTTCATACTTCGAATATTTCATCCCAATCCCCCCTGCCTGAAATGTTTGTTTTGAGAAATCAGATGATAGTCTTATGGAAGCTCCCTTGTAGCTAACTAACTGCCTTTCTTATTTGGCCTTTAAGATTCTCTCCTTGTCTTTAAGTTTTGCCATATTAATTATGATATGTCTTGATGTGGACCATTTTGGGCCCATCTTGCTTAAAACTCTCTGTGCTTCCTGGACTTGTGTGTCTTTTTCCTTCACCTGGTTAGAAAAGTCTTCAGTATTATGTCTTCAGATAGGTTCTTCATCCTTGCTCTGTCTCTCCTCTTTCTGGTACCCCTCTGATGTGGATGTTGTGCTTTATGTTGTCCCAAATGTCTTTTGGATTTTTTTTTTATTCTTTTTTTCTCTTTGGTGCTCTGATTGTTTTCTCTCAAATCACTGGTTTGATCCTCTGCTTCATCTAACTTGACAGTTTATTCCAGTGTATTATTTATTTCAGATATTGCATTCTTTACTTCTGATGGGTCCTTTTTTATGATTCCTATGTCATTTTTCATGCTGTTGAGCATCTTTAAAATCATTACTTTGAACTCTATATCTAATAAATTGCTTGTCTCAATTTTATTTAGCTCTTCTTCTGGAGAATTCTCTTGTGCTTTTATCTGGGGCCTGTTTCTTTGTCTCCTCATTTTGGCTGCCCCCCCCTTTTTTTTTTTTTTTGGTATTAGGTAGTTCTGAAATAAATCCGGTTCAGACCTATGTCAGATGCTTCCTGTGACTGGACATGAGCAACCTGTTTAGATCCATCAGTGATCCTTAGCTTGCGGTTCCCTCTTCTGGGCATGGGTACATGCAGAAAGGACAGACTTGTGTACCAGGGCCAGCTTTTAGCAGCACTAGTCCTGAGGGAAGGTCTGCAAAAGTATCAAAGCACCCAGAGATCCACCTCTTCGTGCAGGCTGCCTTTTAGGCTTCGTCACTGAAAAAGTCTGCAGCTGTATTCCTCAGCAGGGCTTAAGCTCCACAGGAATTCCTGCAGGAGGAGCTATTGTTTCCTCCAAGGCTGATGCTGTATGAAGGGGAGTGTTCTTTCCAAGAAAAATGGCTTCTACAGTATGGAATGATGACTAAGCACAGGGATCCTGGCAGCTGACCCTTCAGCTCTCTCCCCAGAGCCACCAAATCCAGACTCTTCTATGTAACTCTAGTTCACTCTGCCTTCCCTCTACTAGAGCCCAGGGTAAGTGGCTGAAAACAAAGTTTTGTGTGTTGTCTCTTTAAGAGGCTCTCTGCATCTCTGTTTCTTCCTGGTGGACAGAATCCCCATTGCTTTTTACACCTGGATGTTATATGGGTGCCTTTCCTAGTTCTGATGCTCTAAAATAGGGAGACCAACTTGGAGTTTAGACCCCACATATCTCAGAGGGAACCCCCTGCAGCTGAGATATGCCTCTAGAACTTTGGCTGTCCCTTATGGGAGCCAAGCCAGACCTCTTGTGCCTCCACACTTCCCACCAGTCTCAATGTGGCTTCTTCTGTAAGTCCTTGGTTATAAGGCTTCTCTCCAGCTACTTTCCAGTTGGTTATTCAAGATGATATTCCTATAATGTATATCTAACTCCAGTTTGGTCCTGGGTGGAGGTTAGTGTAACTTCCATCTAATGCACTGCCATCTTGGATCTTCCTCCAGACTCTTTTATTTTGGTGCTCTGTCTGTATGACTCCAATTTCCAAAGTCATTGAATGGTTCAAGAAGACTGCTTCAGCCACAGTCATGTCATCTACATTCCAGAAGGAATAAAGAAGGTGGAACAGATGAACAAGAAGAAGAAGAAGGGCATGCTCATGTTGCTTTTACAGAAGATGCCCTGTAGAATCTTCCCATATATATTACTGCAGAGAGGTTACACACTAAGCCACACTCAGCCATGAGCTTATCTAGAATTCATGGGTCCTCTCCCTTGGGAAGAATGGGAGAATAGATATTGGGGAAATAACTAGTAGTTCATTACCTTCCTATAGGCAATAAGCAATATTTTGTTAGTACCTATATATTTGTATTTCATGGTATGTAGGACTGAGGTAATTTCATGATCCTCAAAATACACTACTATTACATAGCGAATTCCACCTATAGCAAGCAAAATTATAGACAATAATATTTCATCAAATATTTTAGAGTTAATATAGGAAAATTGATAATACTGTGAACTTTGCCCATTGAATCTCTTCTGCTCCTAGCATTCAAGCAGAGGAAAGTACCTTTTGGTGTTCTAAGTCCAAATCCACTTCATTATTGCATGATGTGTCATAGCAACTTGTCCCACAGACACGTGTGTTGCCTTCCCAGTTTCCCGGCAGCAGCCATCCACTCCCCTCCACCTGTTTTCTTAATAGCCAAGCTGAATTGAAAAGTAACTAGAAATCTGCTATTCAATTATTTTTCTTAAAATGTTGAAAATAGAGAGAATTTCAGAAATTCTCTCCACTTTCTTGTAAGACTCCTGGAGCAAAGTCATCTAAAAGCCCCAAGAACAACTTTTTCACTCATATAGTCACCAACTGGTTTGCTTATGTTAGCTTTTATGATGGTTTAATTTCATCAACATTACTTACTAGTTATCAAAATCAGCCATGTTAATGAAGAGTTTTACCAAGTAACTCAACAAGAATTTTGGTTTACATATACTCCCATATATTTCACCTTGATGGCTCAGGAAACAATTCATACACTAACAAGAACCCAAAACACTGTTGCATGTATTCATTTGTTCATTCAGCCCCTTAGACAGTTCTTCCCAAGGGAATTGCACACCCTGTGGCTTTAAGCCCTTTGCATTCATGTGTGGGGATCCACGTCAACCTCCAAATTATCAATTAGGGGCAATGTGGCTAAAATTTACATTGTCAAATATTTTTCTCCCTCTTAATGTCTTTTTATAACAACACAGCCCTTCTACTTTTGATTCCAAAAATTATCTTGAATGCTATCTTGGGTTGTTTTTTGTTTTTGCCCTTCCCAGACTCTCTTGTAATAATATTAGGTGAAATAGAAAATGCCCAAGGAGGGGGGGAGGTGATAATGGGGATGAAGGGGGAAGGGTTTTCAGGAATATGTATAAAGGACACATGGACAAAACCAAAACAGGGTAGGATCAAGGATGGAAATGGGGATGACTGGGTGGTGGGGAGTGGTGAGGGGGGAAATGAAGACAACTGTACTTGAACAATTAAAAATGTGAAAAAAATTATAGAAAATACCAAATTCTAAAAATGAAGATGCCCTCATGATTGCATTTTAAGGTCACTGGTCTTCATGTCTTCTGAATGCTAAGTTGTCTGAAAGATGAAGCAAATTGGACATTGGGGAGATGTGCAGAGTGGAGGTGGGAGAGCCTTAATTATAACTTTATGAAAAAAATTGAAAACATTATTTTTCTAATAGAATACTGAATCATTTACATTATAATACCATGATGGTGGCTGTCTTTTGTGGTGGATACTGGCCAACAGTATACATCGCTGCAGATGCTCATTGAAAACACAAGAAAAACATACACATGGACAACCAAGTCCTGTGGGGAAATAGGGACAAAACGGCCACTCTCTCTAGTGGAGAGCACCCTGAGTCACCTCCTGAGCAGGCTTTTATTAAGAATATGGATGCACTTTGTGGATTACAATCTGGCAGGGAAGATCAAAAGAAATAGGTAGCTTTCAAAGGTGCTGGTAGATCTCCTGCTGGGATTCTGGGCAGAGTTTGGGGTTTTATCACCTAAAAAGACTACGGGACTTAAAACGCTCATTTCATTTCCTGCCTATGTCTTCATATTCTAATTCAAGAGCATCCTCCAGCAAGCAGATCTCACAGGATCTTGCATATTCTATGTCCCAGGCCTGATTACCCCGGGAGTACACTGACTCTGGTCTGAACTGCACTGCCCCTGTTATTTCCACAGGCCTGAGTCAGGCAGAGGAGACAAAGGCAGCCAGGAGACTTGGATTTCTCACAACTAAGAACAAGGACTCAGGCTTTGACAAAGCCAAGGGGGTAGGGGTTGATGTCGATCACGCCTTCATTTCCACAGCCATCCAAGTTCTTCCCTGAGGCCTCCACATGATCATGCCTGTCTTAGGTGATTTCCCCCGTGGGAAATCTTACACATCATTGGCTAACTGATCAAGCATTTAGGGCCAGGCATTAGAACAGGCAGTGTTCATGCCAGGGAAAGAAGTTTTGTCTCCTTAGTGTCTCCTGCTCCAGAGGTTTCTTACTCAGCCTTAGCCACAGGGGGTTACAGCTTCCTGAGACTAGGCAAGGTGGACCCCAACAATCTTTCATCATTTAGATCCCCTTATGGATTGTAGCAATGGAATGTTAGGGGAAACTCACTAACATTCTGATATTATTTAGTTCTGCCTTTAGATGACATTGATACAACTATCTAGTTATTGGTAAGATTTCTCCTTTTTAAATGAAGTTCCACTAGGTTATAAATAGTTAATTACTCTCCAAACTTCTGTAGTTTATAGGAGGAATAATTTAATGAAGACTTAGATTGCTTTGTGTAGCTTTGTTAATGTGAATGAGTAATGTATATTCATTTTTTGCAGTGTAAAGATATTTTTATTCATCTTGTGCAAGAAAGTCTGTTAAAGAATTATTAATGATGTTATAATTGCTTAAAGATCTATCACCTAATTAAAACAGTAAATTCTTTATTACATCTTTATTTTAATTAGATGTACAGAAAGACAGTAATTTTTACAAGAAACCCTATCCAAAATAAAATTACCTCATTTAGAAATGCTTCAAAAAATCTTCAGTGGTGCTATGCAGAGAAGATGCTGAGAACTTCTTAAGGAAAAACCATAGTGGCTCCACTTCCAGTCAAAACTAAGATACCATTTGACTGAAATTAATAGTGTTAAATAAATTTTTAAATTTATTTTATTTAGAACATCTTATTTTTTATTAAATTTATTGGAGTGACATTGGTTATAAAATTACAGGTTTCAGGTGTACAAGTCTATAATACATCATCAGTATAGTATATTGTGTGTTCACCATCCAAAGTCAAGTCTCCTTCCATCACCATTTATCCCCCCTGTACACTCTTCTACTCCCCCGACCCCATTCCCCTTTTCCTCCAACAATCACCATACTGTTGTCTGTGTCTGTGAGGGTCTTTTTTTCTTAATCCCTTCACCTTTCTCGCTCCATTTTACACTTTTAGTGGAGTACAGTTAATCTATACTCATAAATTTTTGCTTCTACTTTTTAATTTAGTTTCTGGTTCTTAAAAGTAAAGATATTTTTAAAAGTTTGAAAAGCACAACTAAGGACAAGGAGAAGACTGAACTTATTGTCATGGAAATTACCTTACACCAATTTAAGTCCATTTGTTTTTGCAGTTGTACTTTGCTGTTTCTTCAATTTGCAAGATGACCCTTTTTAATAATTTGTCCTGAGCTGTTTCAAAAAAAAAACACAACCAAAATCAATGACTGTCTTCCATATATCATGTCATTCTTTTGTACCTTCTTTTTTGTGTTTAATTTCTATGTGTGATTAACTGGGGCCATGCTGCCTTGTCCATAATGATCACTGACTTGAAGGGTGATGGGTAAGTTCACATTTAAGTGCAGGTCTTTGGCCAGACACTGTGTGGGATCTTTCAGGTTTGTTATTTAATCCTCATAACATCCAAAACCTGGAAAGCATGACTTCAATTTTATAGAAAAAATAAGTGAAGGTTGAGACCTACAACAATTTTGATCATCTAAACCAGGGGTCAGAAAATGATAATCAATGGGCTGTACCAGGTAACCAGAAGGTTTTATAAATAAAGTTTTATTGGAACACAGGCACACCCATTTGTTTAGGTGTTGTCTATAACTGCTTTCTTGTTACAATTGCAGATTTGAATAGTATAGTGAGATCATGTCTGATCTGCCACACTTGAGATATTTATTACCTAGCCCTTACAAAAAAGTTTGCAGATACCTGGTCTAAATCAAGAAACCCAGATTCCTCAGACAATTGCATCTCCTTTCATCCATCAGATCCTATTGTGTTACACATATTGTTTAAAATTATCCACCCCCCTTTTCTAGAATACTTTTTAGAACTTTCTTTATTCTACCCTTTGACATTCTTAATACAAACATCTTTTACCTAAAACATCTAATCTCTTTTCTGCATAGGCTGAAATAATATCTCTCTAGCCTATCCCTCTTATATCTGTCATTATTTATATAATTGTTATTATGTTGTCTAACTCCATATAAGATTTTGGAACTCAGCAACAAGAGAATTGCTATAGAGAATATTGACTCATGTTGCTCATCTTAAAAACCTGAATTTCTTCCTTTAAATTTTCCCGCAAGACAATGTTTATCTGGCTGCTGAGAAAAGAGTCACAGGTATGTACAGTTTAGAAAATATAGCAAATATCACATAATAAAAATCAGACAAAGGAATATCATATCCAGTCAGAGATCCTGTACTTTCTCTCATGTAGAGAAAAGGGAGACCAGCGAGGTAGGACAGGGTGTTCCCACTCTAAGACACATTAGTCAGTCAATCAGACACTGTTTTGAAATAAAAATTGCCAATTCCAGATTTGCCTGCAGCAAATTCAATTAAGTGAAGTGATTTAGTAGGTCTGCAAAAGAGAGGGCCCATCCAGCCCTACTAGAAGAGACCCTGACAGGATTTCTACAAAAGAAATAAGATCAGAGAATGTCTACTTAGTCAAAAAGAGGTCAAAAGTGGTAAAAATTAGAAACATTCTAAGGTGTTCAAGAATGGTTTAAAAATAGAATATGCATACTTTAGATTATTAATGATATTAATATTAATAATATTGTAGAAAATTCAATAGCAAAGGAACAGAACATATTCTTAAATATATAGGTTTAATTTTATTATTTGAATTTTTTGAAATATGCATGAAATAAATATATATATATACATAAAAGCATTTGAAGATCTATATCACTATGTTAACAGTGGTTATATGGAGTGATTGGGTTATGACTATCATTTTCTCTGTTTTTCTGTATTTTTCCCAATAAGTATATATTACTTTTGAAATCATAAGGTGTTTCCTTGTATGAGATAAAAAGAACACAGTGAGAAATGTTATGAGTAATCTGAAGAGAAAAACAATATTCCCTTTCCTAAGTAAAGTTAAATAATTTTGGTAAATTTATTGTATTTCCACCCTAGGATTTGGGAAGAAATCTTAGAAGCAGATTGATTTAACTCAGATGTGTTAAGAGAAGAGGTTCTGGTGGTTTTCCTATGAGTGTTGCAGAAACATTGGAATAATCAAATACTGTTACTAGTCACTGGATTGCTCATTTTAAAGATCCTTGGGATTCCCCAAACTGTCCACAGATAATGTTCTTTCTTGTTTGCAAGGCTTAGCTCAGGCTGTCCCCTCAGTCAGGACAGTCTTCTTGCTTACCCTTGTCTTCTTGTATGAGTTAAAAAGTTGCCTCTTTGTATTCCCCTAAACTCCTACCCCACCTCCCACTTTTCACTAATCAGCATTTCCTTCCTGGGTCTACAGCCATTTCTATAGCCATTTTAGTATTGGACTATATTTTCCTCTCTCTCTCTCTCTCTCTCTCCCTTCCTTCCTCCCTTCTCTTCTCTTCTCTTTTCCTGTTCTTTTCTCCCCTCCCTCCCTCCCTTCCTCCCTCCCTTCCTTCCTTTCTTCCTTCCTCCCTTCCTTCCTCCCTTCCTTTCTTCCATCCTTCCTTCCTTTCCTTCCTTCCTTTCCTTCTTTCCTTTCCTTCCTTCCTTCCTTCCTTCCTTCCTTCCTTCCTTCCTTCCTTCCTTCCTTCTTTCTTTCCTCATTCTTTCATTCTTTCTTTCTCTTTCCCACTGCAATGAGGGCAAGACAAGATTTAAGTTATTGTCTTATTTCTAGAGCTTTTTGCATTTGAATTGGCTGTAATAACAAAATATTTCTGCTTAGCAAAGTTTGATTTCTCTTGGCCTTCCAGCCCAGTTCTTAGATATATCCCACCCTCTTCCTCTCCTGACCAAGCTCTTAGAACTTAACCAAGTGCCTGGCTAAGAATGGAAGTGGTGGTAGGCCAACAGCTGCACTATAGCAATTTGCTTAATCAGTTGCTTTCAACAATTTTTGAAGTAATAAATTGATGCAACACTTAAGACTGAGATGAAAAGTTGCTAGAGGAAAGAAAAAGAACTACTCAATTGGCATTAGTCTTTGTCCATAAGACTCTTGGGGAATATGATCAAATAATTGTGCCATTTTGTAGGTGTTATCCTCCACACACTGCACATTTGCCATTCCCACTCCAATCTCACCCACCCTGGCCCTGTTTTGAGGAACTTTCTCTGATCCTTTCATGGGTCAGCCCTCTTAAAGCTTACTCAGCCTGGACCCTGTTACATTTACATTTCTCTCTGCAAATCTGACAAGCCAGTACAATTTCCAATTTGAAGATTTTGTTGAGATATTCTTCGTAGCCTAGTAAAAAGTATACTCTGTCTAGGGAATAAATTTTAATGCATAGCTATAGAACCAAAATTACCTATTTAATGTTTAAATCTTCTATATTCTAATTTTTTGGTCTACTTGATCTGCTAAAGATTGAACAACTGTGTTAAAAGCTATACTAAGTAATGTTTATGGTAAATTAAGTATTTAAGCTAGACAAGGCCTTTATTCAAGGAGAAGTATGAGAAAAAGGATGGGCTGGTCTCCTTTGGACACCTCATTAACCCTACAACATAATTATTAACAATAATTGGATTATTAACATAATCCCTCCCGGGTGTTAGGGATATAGCAAATTAGGGGATGAAGAGAGAGAAGGGTGGGAAAGGGAAAAAGGCCTTGATAAAGAAAGTCAGTATCATCTGTTTGTGGGACATCTGTTATTTTGGGGCTTTTCCAAGTAAGTCTAAGATGTTATTCCTAATCAGCACTACAAAGAAAAATAATAATTTATTGACTGCTAATCAGCCAGGCTGATGCCTTATCAAATTGTCATGATTTTCTGCTGTCTGATGATATAGGACTCTCCACTAGATTTGTTTCCTGTCCTTGACCAGATACCAACCACAAAACATTCCTGGATCTCCTATCTCAACATGAAGTGAAATCAGATGTAAAGCACAACAAAAACTCAGATAGTCATCTTGAGAAGCAAAACACTCTCTGTTAATTTTTCCCTAAGGTCTCTCTGTTTAATTTCCATGAGTGTTTTGGGGGACATAGGCAGGAGTACTCTCTTTGCAGAGAGTACAAGATTACATTTCTGTAGTTGGTCCCCATATTTTTCTGTGTGGAAAAGGAGAAGGAAGATATACAAGCTTGTGATCTCCTGTAAATGACATCCTTCTTGAAGCATGAGACTTTTTTATTATATTGCTTTCCTTTGGAACCTCAATCTGATGTAATTTTTATGAATAATTAAAAATGTGATGGTAGTAATAGTAATAATAAAAACTTGTAAAGTGTTTACTGTATGCACTCTAGGTACTGTTTGTGGGTTTTAAATATATTAACATATTTAAGACTCGCTATTATTAATACAGTTTTACTTATGAGGAGGAAGCTGAGGTGCAGGTAGACAGTTCAACAGTGTTTAAGTGTCAGAGCCAGGATTTGAGCCCAGGCAGTGTACTGTTGACCAGGAGGCTATAGTGTTTCTTAAATTACAATTAAGAGTAATTGTGTCTATATAATTTGCAGGCAAAATCCAATTTAAGAGATAGTTATTGAGATTCAGTCAAGTCATGTGTGGGGCACTGAGCTAAATGCTGTGGCATTATTTTTCCTAGGGAGAAATAAATCCATCCCTTGTTTTAAATTGTTTAGAGTTCAGTAGAGAGATTGAGACAAACATAAAAAGTATAACTTACAATGTAGAAAAAAATCATTACAGAAGAGTGAGAACACTGTGATGTCCAAAGGGGGAATAAGTTGCAATAGTGTTGTAAAATTCAGCAACTTTGTTTTTTTCTATAAGCTGCAGATACTATCTATTATTTTCCAGTCTCCAGTATTGAGAAATAAGACTTTGTTATCAATTTTGTACTACAGAGCTGGGCTTAGTCCATCTGAAGTGTATAACCCTTAACCTCAAGGCCTGTGTTGACTCTAAGGTTTGTGAAACATGCTTTATTACTCATATGAAGTAACAAAACAAGATGAACATGTAAAGTAAGGACAGCTCAGAAAGTGCCCCTTAATACTTGCAGTGAATTATTTAATATGTGTCTAGTTCTTTTTCTTAGCATTACTGTTTTTCTTCCTCTCTGCCTCATCCTGAGTCTTTGATTTCCCAGAATGTAGAAGTGTAGTGTACTTTCTGGTGTTTGAGACACAATCTCAGTTTGTCTCTCCTCTGAAGGGTCTTAAATATTTCTGGCAGTTTCAAACCTTAACAAATACAAAGTGTTATGAGATAACACATGTCCAGCATTTAGCAGAGAAAGACTTCAATTATTATGACTATTACCTCTGTTTTCTTTTTTTTTGTCATTTCTACTGGACTTGAACAGAAGCCCAGAAGCCATTTCTACCACACGCCTGCCCGCCCCAAATTGCAGCATGTGATAAGGGTAGAGAAAGTGTGTCTGACAAAGAAAATAGTATAACACAAATTTGGAAAACTATAGGTCATATGAGTCAAGCACAAATTTTCAAGTTTATCTGAAATATAGAGCAAATTGGTGGACTAATTGTTGATATGGACTGATGAGCTAAAAGCTGGTATTTGGCTGTATTTTGTGACTTTTAACATCTGAATTTCTTATATCTGAAAAAAAAGAGATGTATCCTCTGAAAACAATGTAAAAATGTATTTCTTTAATGTAATAGACTTATAGAAGCTAAAAAGTAGCAAAAAATGGACTATATGTAGATTTTATTCTACTTTGCCTATGTATCTTGTTTCAGATTCATGTAACCCCAAAACACAGCTTGTCCCTTACCAATAAGTATTCAATTCAATTTGAATATGAACTTAGGTAAAACATAATCAGATGCATCTGGAAGAGAGTTGATGTCTAACATATTAAACAGTTAAATTTAAATTAATTTTACAGATGCTGTTTTGGATTATTTACTACTCTGCTTTCAGTTATTTAAAAAAAAACAAGATTCAACTTACTAAAATTCTGAGTTCATTTTCCAGATGTTTATCCCATAAGATATTATACAAGCAACTTGAATAATTCCAATGCATAAGTCCATCTCTGTGTGGTATTCTAGGATGCAGACATTCAATATGAGCTCCATGCAAATTCTGTTTTCCTGGGATAAAGGCAAATATATTCCTCATAATGTAGATATTTATACATAGATGTGACCAGTTGATTTTGTGAAGGAAATCTATTTTTCTCTGTAAAACAAGTTGGAAAACACAACTTAAAATATCTCAAGGTTTCCATTTGAAGACCTAGTCTATTTAAAAACAACAAAAATAGTAATAATCACCTTATCTATAGAATAAACTCTGTTTATCAATAAAATATTAACATGTTTAAGTATTTACATGCTTTATTAAAATACAGTTACCAATCTTGTTTCTTTCAAATATTGCACTTAATCAATCTAAATGATCAAGCTCTTGAAAGAACAACACATACTTGTTCATGAGCAACTTTTCAATTCACAGGTATAAGCAGATTGAGTCTGTCACTATGAATCATGGATGGTTATCAAAAAAGCAATACATATAAAAACAATTTATTTTGAATAGGAAGAGATTTTACATCAGAATAAAAGAGTATCCAAATTCATTCCATGTTCACTGGTGTAACATACATTTTCAATCTAAGGATTGTAATATTAAATGGAGGCCATGGAAGGGTGAGCATAGACTTCAGCAATGAGAGGAAGCTCTAAAGAAAAGGCAGGACAGGCACACTGCAGCAGCCCTAGCAGAGCATGCATGGCCAGGGACGCTACAGAACAAGGGACCTCTCCATAGAGACCAGTGAGGAGCCAGTAACAGGAAGCAGAAGCATATGTATTGAACATTCTTCCACTGCTATGGGATGGTACCTTAGCCATGCCTATCTGCAAGAAACTAAGCAAGAGAAGAAATAGAAGAATCCATAAGCAATTAGGCTTACATACCAAAAAGATAATCATCCAAATAGGTTTGTATTGATGTAAACAATAATAATTTAAACTGGAAATGAGAAGAAAAACTATTTCGAGGGAACAATGGGGTGTTTTATATTCTCATTCTACCTTCCCATGTGTGCATGCTTTGACTTTGTTTCAAGCACTTCATAAAGTTCATGGCACTGCAGGAGCAGATACCCAGACTGGGGGTCAGGAAGGAAGTAGTGGGGTTTGGGAAGGTTGGCCCAAAGAAGAGTAGCTTGAACATCATCTTAGTGCAGGAACCTGGATGATGACAGAGGGGCCCAAGAAAAGTCATCCTCACTTTTCATTCAGTGTTTTTTACACTGCACCACCTAGTGTACAGCCCACCTGGTCACCAACTGGCCCCATCTGAAGGAAGGCATATTAGCAAAGTTGCTCTTACAAGAAAAGAAAAGCTGACCAATTGTTGATTTAAATTTATTATCAGGGAGCCAAACAGTGTAGCTCAGAACTCCAGACAAGGGGAGAGCATACATCACCATATGTACAACTCTGGATTCAATGTGAAACACATGTTGATAATATGTTATAAACAAGCCTATGTGGAACTATGGAAATGCAAATAACTGGTTAATCAGCAAAGACTCATCCATCTCTTAGGGAAAAAATATATTAGATCAATGGCACATGAGTAATGCAGACCTCCTGATGGTCATAGGAAGCTACTAGGCCCAACAGGCTCAGCTCCGCGAAGCTGAAAGCTTTGTTCCCACATTAGCCAAGGCCTTGGCTCAGGGTCAAATGATTACATAATTCTTCTCATAAGTGAGCCGTTGGAATAAGAAACCAGAGAAGTGAAAGTGCTTAAAACTTTTGAACCACTGAGAAAGTAAGACATTCATTGGCCCTGGGTTTATAAGCTCCTTGTTGAAACAAACTTGCAAATCCCAGCAGAAGGGCCAGGGAGGTCCAAGGTAGGGGCACAGATAGGAAATGAGTTACTGTTGCCCAGGTTTTCCCACTGTTCGTACATACTTATTGGAGTTGTTTGTTGACTGAAGAGTGACCAAAAATTTCCTTTGATGTTCTTGTCATGGTGGGTATAATTCCTCTTGGAGAGAGTTTAGGGGTTGTTTTGTGTTGTTGAGGTCATTCCTCCTGACTTGGATCACAGTTTTACTTCTGGAACAAGACAGAATAGAGCTCACAGATATGGTCCCCTGGTCCCCAAACTCCTGCCTCCCCCAGCTCACATACACATAAGATTTAGTGAGCCTCTTTTTCACTATCACCAACCAAACCAAAATTGAGTTCCATTATATAGTTCCCCTCATTTCTTCATTCAGCATTTAAAAAAAATATTTATGTTCTGACTTATTTTCATTTATTTGTTAATTGATCTCTTTTATGTATTCATTATCTCGACATACACCTATTGAGGCCACTGTACTCAGTATTTGAGAAAAAATATACACAGTCTCTGTCTTCATGAATCACTTTGAGTTTCAAGAAGTCATTACATGTTTCAGCCTATTAAGAATTCAACATAGGATGTCATATTTAATAAGGCTATTGAAAAAATTACAAACTATGTGAAGGAAATATTAGAGTGAACAATATATCAAGAACCCAGAGAAATGTATAAGCACAGAAATTTATAGGAGGACTCTGAGTATCAATGAATTTCCTAGTCTGATTAGGACAAAAGCTCAGGTTGTGTCTATATTCTAATTTCATTTCAGGAGTGGAAGCTTCTTGATGCCTATATTTCAGAAACTTTCCTTAGTCATAAACAAGCCAATCTTCTATCAATTATGGCACAAATAGTACCCATGGCAGTTTCCTCTGGGCATTGTTTTGAAATTTTATTAAGTTACAAGTAACTGGGTTAAAAGGAGGAATGTTAACATGGTCAGTGGTGAATCATCTGGGGCTGCTACTGTAGGTCCATGACATCATTAATGTCCTAGCATTTTTCCTTCTTTTTGCCCTATTTTAAAATGGCATCAATTCTTAAGGTAACAGTTGTAAAATGGTACCTGGAGCTCCAGGCAATATATCTGCTTCCAGGTGCGAAACAAGAAGGCAAGGGGAAAAGGCATATTTCAAAAGTATGTTTTCCTGAAACCTAGCCAACAACTTCTGGTTGTTGCCCCAGACTCTATGTGGCTAGTCCCCAGAACATGTTGCAGCCTCTTGGGTGGGGGTCAGAAGCAGGGGCAGGGAGAACATGTGTGGAAATGGAAGTTGGGAGTCAAGTTAAAGGAGACCAATGCCTGAAGACCCTCCCCACAGAGATCCATGTGCCAACCTCTATCTGACAAACTTCAAAAGAAAATTGTGACTCACTTTTTAGAAGTTGCTGCTAACAAGCTTCATCACATGGTTTGAGATCAAATAGTTGGAGCTTCAAACCCCTTGAAGCATGTTTTATATGCACATATGTAAAGTGCATAGATTTTCATATTAATAAAATTTCTAATACCTACTTCACAAAAACATTGTAGTCTGTGACTACTTCTCATAGATATAGAATAACTGGATTGGCGTGCACGCGCACGCCACAGGCAGCGCCTTCCTGCTTCAGCCTGCGCTCCCGGTTCTCCCGCGCGCAGTGGAGACAGGGCTCGTTGGCTTTGGACTTGCAACATTGGAAGCTAAGAGGAGGCGGGGCACAACGCAAAAGTGAGGAATGTGAGACTACCAAGGTTAGTGTGTGCAGTCTTCCAGAGGAGGCCTGCAAGGACATCACACTGCAGCTGTGGCCAGACGCAGACAACAGATAACCGCAGGGCTGACATGTGCCCTTTGTCCAGCTCCACCGTCGTCCAATGATGAAAAAACAAAGCCATACGTTGTTTGCTGTGCTGTCCACTTACTAACATGATCACTTAGGAATTTTTCAGCTTAAAAAAAAAACAAAATCCAATTCAAAGTAGTTTAAACAATAGGCAAATTACATAAAGAAGTCTTGAGCTAGGACAGCTTCAGTTGGTTCACTTCCACTCAGCAATGTCCGCAAATACCAGGTGCTGCTGTCTTTCTGCTCTGCTTTCCTCCTTGTATTGACTTTGTTCTTAGATACCACCTTCCTCAACAATCACAAAATGGCTACCATAATTCAAGTTGACACATCTAGACACTATAAAGTCCAAAGAAAAAGAATGCTTCTTAGTATCTCTGTTTATAAGTGGAAAATGTCTTCCAGCACTCCTCCCAAAGGCTCCCCATGACACCTATTTGGCCAGAAGTGCTTCACACACCCATCCTAAATCTGTCACTGGCAAGAAAAATGGGATTACTATCACTGCATTACAAAAGCATACTGCTGTGTAGAGGAAGATGGATCATTATAATAAAATTCTAATTTTGTTATAAAGAGGAACACATCAAAAATGATTGTTAGCAGCCCACCATCAATGTTCACTATAATAACACCAATTCAGGTTCACGTAAGCTCTGACCCAGTGCATTCATTTGTTTATTTATTCACTCTACAAATACTTTTGCCTACCTACTGTGTACCAAGCACTGTGCTTTCTTACTGGAAATGTTGGCAGCGAGAACAGCGCCAGGTGTTACACTGGTAGGGTCAGACTGGACCTTGGTTCAGCAATCTGGTTACTTGAGTTCTGGCTAAGAAACAATTCAGAGACATGACCCAAACTATAAGAGAAATTTAATTTGGAAAGTCACAGAGGTGGAAGAAATGGGCTCAAGAAACAAGTTACAGAGGCAAAAGAAGGGCCCTTGGAACTTAGGAGAGAGAAAGGTGAACGTAACAAGTCTGGCGGGGCAGGAAAAGGGGTTCAGGAAAACTGTAGGTGTGCTTTGGAGAGGGGGAGCACACTGGGTCCTCCGTCCTAAGGGCTCAAAAGTGTGGGGATTTTAAGGGCGATCCTAGGGGAGGATATCAATAGATCACATCTGAGGCCTACCTGTATTCAACGTGGGTCAGAACCTCATTGTCCTGGGGGCTTAACGCTTAAGGATTATTCTCTGTTCCCTTGTCTGTTCCCCCGTTAAGGGGGTCTAACCTGCATGATTAGCAACATGCCAGAGGAGGAAAGGTCAGGGGAAGGTCTGAACCTCATTATCAGTGATATGAAAGGTTGGGGTTTTAAACTGCATGACCAGAGATATCTGGGAGAGGAAAGGTCACCCTGGGGGCAAGGTCCTTGTTTTCCCAGTTTTGCCTGTTGCTAGGCACCCTTGGCTTTCCACCCTGATGACCTTCTGTACCTGGCCCATGGTCCTTGCTCTCCTCGTATCTGTTTAACTGCGCACCACAGAAACAAAAAGTAGGAAAAGATTTGGTCCCTGCTCTTGAGTTTACATCAATCTCCCGGTGAGACAAAAAAAAAATTTTTTAAGTAAATTAGAATAAAGTAAATAATAGAGATGCAAATAAATTAAAATCTTATAAGCTCTTGAGCGTGGGCTGCGAACCAGGCATCGCAGGTTCGATTCCCAGTCAGGGCACATGCCTAGGTTGCAGGCCATGGCCCCCAGCAATCATACATTGATCTCTCTCTCTCTCTCCCCTCCCTTCCCTCTCTAAAAATAAATAAATAAAAAATCTAAAAAAAAAAAAAAGAAAATCAGTAAATAGAAGCTTTTAAAAAAAAAATCTTATAAGCTCTACTAAGAAAGAAGAGTATATTATGGTCTATAGACTTCAGATATCATCCACCACTTGAAATTTAATAAGATATAGGTGAATCTTAATTCCTTTAAGAAGAACAGGTTTTAATATCCTAATTTGGTGAGTTTTCTATTTTTGCATTTTATTATAGACAGAACTCAAGAGAAGAGCCATTGCTGATAGTATTTTTACTACTATACCAGCCTGGAGCCCACAGGACAAGTATGAGCTAGAAATAAGGGACTTAGGAGTCAGCTTACAGGTGGCAGTTGTGGTCATGAGGATGGATATGATTACCTAAACAGAGGATAGGCTGAGAGGTCAGGACAGAACCTTATGGAACAGTGACGTTTAAATTGAGGCAAAGAAAATAACTTCTGAAGGAATACTAGAAAGTTAGGAAGGAAGCCAGGAGAGAGTGGTGCCCAGAAAGAAAGGAGGAGAAAGTGCCAAAGGAAAGGAGTGGTTAGCAGTGCTAAATGTTAGAGCAGTTATCAAGTTGTTAACTGAAAATTATTCACCGATTATGTTCTTAAAAAGTGAGTTACTACAAAGGGATAATAAAAATGTTCAAAAATTGAAAAAAAAAGATATAGAATGACTGATGTGGTATTTTATAAGTAGTGACCCAAAAGCAAATTTGTTCACTGAATTATGACATTTTATTTCATATATTTTTGGAAATTTCAATTTTGGTTTAATTTTATGAGCACTTGTCTCAGATATTAAAGATGGTATCCCACCAAACCTCCACCAAAAATAGTCTTATGTCTTATTAAAACCAATTTTTCAGCAGAGAAAAAGCTTACATATAAAAATGTATAACTTTTAAATACAATCCTATCATCTTCCAAACTGACCATGAAAGCCAATTTAAATGATGCAGTCACTTTTAATTTTTATGAAACAGAACTAAAACATAATAAAATAAATCAAACATTGGTTTTAACAAGGAGGCAACAATCAGGGGATCCCAGTAGGAAACAGCAGGCTCAGAGCAGACTCTTTCAAAGTGTGTTTTTTCAAAGGAAGTACTATCTACAAAGCTGAGAGTAGGATACTGAAAAGCCAGGACTTAGGCCAAATTTTGGGAGAGGGGTGTGTTACTACCTCTTCTAGGCTTGTAGAGGACAAAAGTAGGGAGAGAGTTGTGTAACAAAAATTTTCTGGGGAAGCAGTGTGATTTTGTATCAAAGAACACACCCAGCTTCAAAGACACACCTAGTGATCTCAAAGCAGCGGGGAAGCCAAGGAGTGAATACCCTGATCTCCTGCCAGCATTCCATGGACCTATCCAACCCTCAGGCAGAGTGTTGGGGAGCCTATAAGGTCCATGCACAACAACAATGGAGCAGAGAGTGGGGAAAAGGGGTGAGAGAGGAGAGTGGACTGGGAAGGATAAACAGAAGACATCCCACACAAGTTAGGGATGTGTCCATCTATCACATGTGATTCTCTACTGCTTAAGATTCTTCTTCTTGTAGGAATATATAATTCCCTACTCTTTTTGTCAATCTAATAATTCTCCTGGTATCATCAAGGATTATTTCAAAGCTACCCTGCCACCTTTCCAGAAACTACCTACAAAAACTAATTGATAATGCACCATTATTAATACATGAAGATTTGGCATTATAAGTCTTATTAATAGGATTGTAATAATCTTACCTCCCCCCTCTACCAATTCCTAAATATCCCAGTCAAAGTAAATTAAACCCATTAATCAAGTGGTATTAACTATATAAAATACAGGATACAGGCAGAACTAATAGGTAACTAACAGCCCTCATTATGTTTAATTTTGTTCCCCAGCAAATAATAATAAATTCAAATGGTATCACTGCAATGAAACATTTAATTTTTCAAGAGCAGGAAAAGACACATTTAATTAGTTCCCTATTATGTGTTGTCATTTAGGTGGTAATAGATGCAGTTGTGTAGCTCAGCCAGTCTTAAGCTAAAGATTGAAAGTGTGATTCCAATTCCTCTGTCACCTTTGAAAATGTCTCCCCATGTGGAACTTGTTGGAGATGTGGGCAGGTGCTGACTTGAGGTTTGGTGTTCATGAATTCATTTTTATTCAACAGATCTCAATTGAATGCCAAATCTGTATGGAGAATTCTGGGCACTGGTGTTCCAACAGTGAATAAGCAGAGTAAGTACCGCCCCTCATGAACTTATACCAAACGGGAACAAAATCCATTCTTTTTAGCCTTGAAGCTCTCCATTATCTGTCCCTAGCCTACTTCTTAGACTTCATCTCATGCCACCTTCGTCCTTTCTCATTTGCCTCTGCTGCCAGATCTTTTGCTGTTTCTCAAACATGCCACCCTCATTCCTGCACTGTGTGCTCTGTATTTGCCCTTTCTGTTTAGGATTGTGTTTCCCTCAAATCTCCATGTGATTGTTTTTCTCCTTACTAAGTTCTGTGATTAAAAGAGTTCTGTCCTGACCACTATTATACAAAGAAGCTCCCAAAACATTGTTACATTACTTTTTAGGTATTCTTTATAGAATTTAACACTGTCCAAGTTACCTTTCTTATTTATTTGCTTGTTGTTCATCTTTCATTGATCCTCAGTAGAATATAAACCTCACAGGAGAAAGGACCATGTCTGATCTCTTCACTGCAATTCCAGTACACATGTAGCCCAGCATATTATAGGTTCTCAATAAATGTTAGTGACTGTGGCTGATTATATTTTTAAAGATGGTAACAATAATATCTCCCATACCACATGTTTTTTCTAAGACCTAAGTCCTAGTGGAGACTAATTCCTTACCCTTTCAACCAGGTGGATGGGCTTAGGCTTGTTTGTAAGCAATAGGATGTGGTAGAAGGGATATCATGTAACTTCAGAAGCTAGATCATGAAGGGTCATACATCTTGCCTTTGGAGTCCAAATTAACACACATTGAGAGGCCCTGAGAATACACAAAGAGAGTACATTGTCCACCCAGTCCCTAGCTGCTTCAGCCACCATTGGACTTAAAACCACACGAAAGACCCTAGACCAAAACCACCCAGAAGAGCCTTTCAAAATTTGACTGGTGGAAATGAGAAGAGAGAATAAAATGATTATTTTTCTTTGAAACCACCAAGTTTCAGAATGATCTGTTACATGGCAATGGATAACCAGGACAGTGACTGGCTACCTGAATGAATGAATGAACTAACAAACCCAGTAGAGCATATCACTTCCAGTCTGGTTCAGAATGGAGAGGAGAATGTGTGATCAAGATGGAGACCATGTTTTGGAGATTAATATGTCTAATTAGAAATCAAATATTTCAGCCAAATTCCAATATCAATTGTCCTCAAAATAATACAGATTCAATTATTCTGTTAATCATATAATATCCAAACACTATGATACATTTTTACCACTATACAGAAAACATATGATACAAACTTTGTTTCCTATCACAAGTTAACACTTTTCATGTTAGATATTACTAATTATCGATGACATTATTTATTTTTTATTTTTTTAAAAAAATTATTAGTTTATATTCAGTATTACTTTTATTAGTTTCAAATGTACAATACAGTGGTTAGAAAATCATATACATACACTTTACAAAGTTTCCCCCCAATATTTCCAGTAATCAGCTGGCACCATACATAGTAATAACAATATGGTGGAAGATGGTGGTGAGGTAGGAGGGAGAAGATTCCATTTCCCTGTACACATAGGAGAAAACCTAGCTGATCTATGGAGGAACAGAGCAAACAGCCAACAGTACCCCAGCATATATGAAGATAGACCAAAAATTGTAGCAGACATTGAAAAACCAGACAGTAAGGAGAGTGCTTCAGGACAATAAGGTCCCAGGGACCAGTGCAGACACCAGCGTGGCTGCAGCCCTAGGCCTGGCACCGGCCAGCTCTACCACAGGGTTTTTGGGAGAGAGCTGGTTCAACGTCTCCCTCCCCAGCCAAACAAGGTTTGAACAGCATAGGGAGAGACCTGGTTACTTGAAGTCATAGGGAGGGCAATAAGGACTAAGTGGCAAACACATAGTGGCTGTGAGCACCACAGAGTCTGTGGATGCCGCCTGGGAAGTGTTGAGAGTTGGGCCATGACAGGCCTGAAACAAATAGTCCCTGGTCTGGTTGCAAATTTGGCTGTGCCAGAGACCAGGCCTCTGTATGGAGCCACAGGCTTTAGTAGGAAGAATATCTCAAAAAGAAAAGTTAAAAAAGAGACACTGTTTGGGGAATTCTCCTGCAGCAGCCACTCTAGTCTCCTCCCTACCAAGCTGGGAAGTGCTCCTGAGGTGGCATGGAAGGCCCTGTGCAACCACATAGCCCTGGGAAGAGTGTGCACCTGAACCTGAGGGACGGGAGGTGGCCTGGCAGAGTGTGCACACCGGCAACCTTGGGAGATTGCATTCTACAGAAGGCCCCAAGCCCACAACCATAACCCTGAGGAGAGTGTGTTCTGCAGAATGGCTGAATCCCACACCCAAAGGCCTTGGGAGATGCACCCAGCTAGCCCTGGGGAGAGTGCATATCCAAGGCTGACTGAGTGTGGATCAGAAAGGGAGAAAAACGAAACCAATCATCCCTCAGGCTGCTGAAGCCAGCAAGACCAGAAAACCCGGTTTGGCTAGTCAGGAAACCAGAAAGAAGCTTTTTTGTTGTTGTTGTTATTCTTTATTTTTAAATTTTTATTATTTTTTAACTTTCAACTCCTTTCTCCTGTCTTTCCTTCTTTTGTGATTTATTCCTTCTTTTCTTTACAATTTTATCTCTTCTTCCTTCTTCCTCTTGTTCTCCTTCCCCTCCTCCTTCTTCTCCTCCTCCTCCTTCTTCTCCTTCTCCTCCTTCTTCTCCTTCTCCTCCTTCTTCTTCTTATCCTTCTTCTTCTCCTTCTCTTCCTTCTCCTCCTTCTTCTTCTTCCCCTTCTTCTCCTCCTTCTTCCTCTCCTTCTCCTTCTTCTTCTTCTTCTGGTATCCCTATTATATGCATATTATTATGTTTCATATTGTCTGGCATTTCTTTTAATCCCTCTTCATTCTTTTTGAGCCTCTTTTCCTTTTCTTGCTCTTTCTGGGTGTTTTTTTATACTTTGTATTCCAGCTCACTGATCCAATCTTTTGTTTTATTGATTCTGCTTTTGATTCCTTCTACTGTGTTCTTCAGTTCAGAAATTGTATTCTTCATTTCCTCCTGGCCGTTGTTGATACTTTCTATTTCCTATTTCATGTTCATATAGTTTCCAGTGAGTTCATTATAGTTTCCCTGTAGTTTCTGGTAATTCACTGTGAGCTCATTGAGCTTTTTGATAACCATTATTTTGAACTCAATATCTGATCATTGAGTTGCCTCTATTTCATTTAGCATTCTTTCTGAGGCTTCCCTCTTTCCTTTCATTTGGGAATTGTTTCTTTGTCTTCCCATTGTTTGTGAGACTCTTCTTGTTAGCTTCAGCTTCTTAAACTGATTTGTTCTGACTCCCTGGGTTTATGGTGTAAACATCTATGTTAGAATACCTGTGAGATTCAGTGGTGCTATGTCCTTGATCTCCTGAGCTCACTGGCCTTGGGCTGTCATTTAAGTTCATTCTGTGTTTGTCTTTGGGTTTTGATTGTTGTTGGGTCTTTCTTTGGTGGGTCCTTCCCACCAGCTGGTTATCTGTGGGTCACTCTGTCCATCACCTCTTGTATTTTGTTGTGCTGGTGAGGGCAGGTTGTGTTGAAGCTGGTTCTTCCATGTGTATAAGGTTTTGAGGATTCTGTCTTGCTCTTGTTCAGTTGTTTATTCTGGTTAATTTATCCATTATTTAGTTGTATTTCCAGATAGGTCCTGGGTGGAGTTGAGTGTGGCTTCCCCTCCCTTCTTGACCTTCTCCTGTTGTTATCTATTGGTTGTTCCTTTGTTGTTGGGTTTCCTCTTACAGTGGGTATCCTGGTGTTCACAGCTTCCACCTACTCTTGTTTTTGTGATCATTTGGAGAGGGAAGGCAAAATGGTTTAAGATAGCAGGAGTGTGTTCTATGATATTGAAAGTCCCAATCTGTAGAGAAGATATAGGATATCATTTCTATATGCTTAGTGTTAACTGTGATATTCCACCCAACTAGCTACCTTTTAGAAAGTGTGGTAAAAAGATAAGAATGTTGTTAGTGGTGGAGAGGATTATGAGTTGGATCTAGAAAGCAGTGTGGTTGTGGGAAGTAACATTATGAGGTAAGGTGAGAGTAAAGGATAGAAAATAGGTGTAGTATGTGAGAGAATTGAGTTAACCACCACAGTATATAAGTTAAGGAAATAGTGAATTGAGCTAAGATCCAGGAGGGGTCCTGTGCACTATTTACAATTGTATGGAACATCATTTATTTACAATAGTAATAGAACAATAATCATATGACAGAATCTATGTGATCTAAATAACAAGAATAGGAAGTGAAAGACCTAGAGTAGTGTGCTATTGGAACACAATGAAGTGAAAGATGGAAAATTAAAAATACATTGTGAAAGAGAGAACAAGGGAAACCAGTCAACCAATGCAATTTAACAAGCCAAGTAGAGCAGAGTAAACAGGAATAACAGAAATACAACAATACTAATAAACTAAAACATGTAAGAATAATGAAAAAATAATAATAATATATATAATAACTTGCAAGTTCTCTGGAGTAGCACTGTGAAATTTGTCTCACTGTCTCAGTTGTTGGGATTACCCCTCTTTGGGTCTAAGTCTGGTCCTTTCACAGCTCCAGGTTTTATTGTCACACTTGTGGGAATTTTTTTAAAACAGGAAGGAAGGAAGAAAGAATAAAAAAGGAAAGAAAGGAAGAAAGGATAAAGAAAGAAAGAAGTAAAGAAAGGAAGAATGAATTTTTAAAAATTAACATTAGAAAAGAGCCTCCTGTTGACTTTAAACCAGCAAAGCCAGTTCTGCTGGTCTTCCTGGCTGCAGCAGGCTGAGGGTGGATTGGTTTCTCTTTTCTTCCTTCCTGAGCATACTCTTCACAGTTGCTCAGCCTCTAGCCCAGTTCCTCAGTTTGCTGCTGGGCCCCCAGTGCCCTTCTGCCCCCAGCCTACACCTTCAGTCCACCAGTTGCATCATCCTTGAGGTGCACCAGTTAGGGGCAACTCACATACCACCTTCTCACTCTTTGCTATCCTAGCTTCTAGAGACTCTCAGAGTCCCTTCAGGGTAGTTCAGCCCTCTCCCCACTCAGTTATGTCTTTCTGGAGATTGCTGACTCCCTGAGCCCTGCAGCTCTTCTCTGTGGGGGCATGTCCACCATCCTCTTAGAGAGCCAGTCAGCCCTGCAAAGGTGGTGCCAGGGTGGTGCCATGGGTGCAAGGGTGGTGCCATGGCTGCCACTGCAGACAGGCAGGTGCCTCCTCTGCTGCTGCCCTTAAGTCACAGAGGTTGGGCAAAAGGTACCTGTTGGCAGCAGGGTCAGGCACACTCTGTCCCCAGGGCTGCAGGTATGAGAGCTCAGCCTCTGCTGCTGGGGCAGGATGGGCAGCCTCTGGGCCACAGGGTCAGGTGTGCTCCCTCCCTGGGGCTGTGGGTGTGATTGTGTGGCTCCCACTGCTACAGTAGGAGCGCAGTCACTGAGGCCGAGCCAGGGTAGGGGTGCAGGAGACAGGGGTGGCTGCTGCAGAAGAATTCCCCAAACAGCCACTGAGTGCCTCTTTTTTCTCTTTTAAAAAACTCCCCCTATTCAAGAGTGCAGCTCCAAACAAGTGCCTGGTCTCTATCAAAGCCAAACTCTCCAAACAGACCAGGGACTGACTGAGTCAGGGTCTGTCATGGCCCAGCTCTTCCTAGCTGGCTTCCACAGTCTCAGTGACTACACATCACCCCTGTGTGTTTGCCACTTCATCCTTATTCCCCCCGCTGCAACTTCAAGCATCCAGGTCCCTCCTGGTGCTGCTCAAACCTTGTTTGATAGGGGAGGGAGCCCTTAACCTGGATGTCTCCCAAGAATACTGTGACAGACTCAGTGGGTGTTGGGCCTTGGGCTACAGACACCCTGGTCCCTGCACTGGTGCTGGGGACCTTATTGTCCTGAAGCACTCTCTTTACAGTCTAATTTCTCAATGTCCTCTAGAATTTTTGGTCTCCAATCTTCATATATGCTGGGATACTCTTGGCTGTTCACTCTGTTCCTTAGAAGATTAGCTAGATGTTTCACCCATGCATAGGGGGAAGTGGACTCCACTCTCACCTCTCTTGCCTCCATCTTCAATCTATTTTTGTCATTTCTTTAACTCCTCCAATTATACTGAAACTTCTTGAGGGCAGAAACCATTTCTGACTCATCTTTGCATTCCCTGCAGATCATTATAGGCAATTCAGGGGATCCAAAATATCTATGCTGCTTTGCCACTCAAATTTCCTTCAGTTCGCATTCACATTTAACATTAACTTTGACAGAAGTCCATTTGTAACCTGAACCACAGAGAATATTGAAATACCATTCTGATTAGTGAGCTGTGGTTCTTAACTGAGGACCTCACTGAATCTCCCACCTTTGTACAGCTGGTTTTGGAGATGTGGGGGAGGCATTTTTCATCACAAAATTTGGAGAAGTTGCAACTGACAGTTAGTGCCCAGAGTCCAAGGATACTACACATAAAATATGAAGAACAGTCCTATGTAACAAGAATGTGTCCTGCTAGCATGTCAGTAATGCCTCTTGGAGAATACTCATACCTAGCTATTCTTTACCTAGTTAGGTTAATAATTGTCTTTATTATGTGCAGTTATCTTGTGTCAGCCACTAGCTAAAATGTTTATATACCTGTGGGTAGATTCTCTAGGTTTGGCATGCATTAGAATCACATAGAGGATGGATTAAAATACAGATTGCTAGTCCCCACACCTAAAGTTTTTGATACAGTATGTCTGAGTTGTAATGAAATAATTAGCAAAAAGCTTGGAACATTCTAGGTATGGAAAAGTAGAGTGAATACTGGCTCTCAAGGGGTTCACATTCCAGTGGAATAGCGATACTATAAATATGTAAAGACACAAATAAGTACTTCCAAACACAGGATGTGCTACAAATAAATAGAATAGAGGAATGACTTGGAGAAGGGCAGTAGGAATGTTGAGGTCTGAGAGGACTCTTTGAAACAAATGACATTTGAGCTCAGCTGTGAATGCAAAACAGGAGCCAGGAACATAAACCTGGTGAATGAGTGTTCCAAGTACAGACTGAAGCAGGTGAAAAGGCACAGTAGAACTGTGTAACCCATCGATACCAGGGCTCAATGTGGCTGAAGGAGCACAGATTTAGAAACTAGATTTGGGATCTTTTTCCTTTCAGATGCAGGGTAACTATAGAGCCTTACATATGCCATGTGATCTATGTGTTTGTTTTGTATGGTCAATTAAGGAAAGTCTTATTCAACTATTGGGAGGGTAACAGATGTACTGCTGTAGATGGCATTTGAAAAAGCTATTGCTGTATTTGAAAAAGTTAAAATTGATCCACAAATCTCTATTGCTTTTAGTATTATATAATAAGAGAATGCTTCAAAAATGTGGTAGGTTGGAGAAAATACTTGGTCAAAACTGAGACCAAGAGGGAGAAACACAAGCAACACTAACAAGTTAGAAAAATACAGACAAATTTATTTGTATCTATTTAGTGGCTGGAACTCAGATCTTTTCTCTTGTGTTAGCATTGAGTAAGACAAAACTTGGAGATTCTCCTGGACTGAAATTTAACCCAAGTCATGGCCCACAAAACATAAATGATCTTGTACCTTTTGAAACATCACCAAATAGGAGTTCTGAATCACTTCCTCACACACTCAAAAAGAAGATAATGATCAATTTAAAAACAAAAACCACCAGAACTGCCAGAAAATCAAACTCCACGGAATTCCAACAATCAAGGGGTTAAAGAAGAACCATTCATCAAGACTGGTAGGAGGTACAAAGAGAGGAATCTGGGGTGGGGAGGATGCAAGGAAAGACAGAGGATGGCAGACAGGGTATCCCAAATTTGCATGTGGATAAGACTGGAGGAAAAACTAGGGAGCAAGACAAACTGTGCAATCCAGGGTTCTAGCACAGGAAACTTAAGACTCCAAACCTCTGCCTGTAAAAACCTATGGGGATTTCAGCAGTGGGAGAAATTCCCAGCCTTGAAAAAGAGTTTATGGGAGAGACCCACGGGGCCCTAGAATATACACCAACCCACCCACCTGGGAATTAGAATCTGAAAGGGCACAATCTGCTTGTGGGAAGCAAGGGGAGTAATGGAAAGTAGAGTGAGAGCTGAGCAAGCTAGTAAGAAGCATTGTTCCCTCTCTGACATGTCCCCCACATATAGCACCACTACTCAGAAATCTAGATTGCTCTACCCCTTACAACATAACAGCTGCAGAAGAACAAAAGATTATGGCCAAAATGAAAGAACACATCAAAACTCAAAAAAAGAACTAAGCAACAAAGAGATAGAAAACCTATCAGATGCAGAGTTCATTACTGATAATCAGGATGCTCACAGAAATAATTAAGTTTGGTTACAAAATAAAGAAAGAAATGAAGTCTATACAAAGTGCAATAAAGGAAAATATACAAGGAATGAACAGTGAAGGAAAGGAAAATGGGGATCAAATCCACAGTTTGGAGCAGAAGAAAGAAATATACATTTAACCAGAACAGAGTGAAGAAACAAGAATTCAAAAAATGAGGACAGTCTTGGGAACCTCTGGGAAAACTTTAAACATTCCAACATCTAAATCATAGGGGTACCAGAAGGTGAAGAGAAAGAGCAAGAAATTTGAAATTTATTTGAAAAATAAGAAGGAAAATTAATGAAGGAAAATTTCCACAATCTGGTGAAGAAACAAGACATGCAAGTCCAGGAAACACAGAGAGTCCAAAAAAAGTAGGATCCAGGAAGAAACACACCAAGGCACATCATAATTCAGTTACCTAATATTAAATATAAGGTCAGAATCTTAAAAGTAGCAAGACAAAAGGAGACAGTTACCTACAAAGGAGTTCCCATAAGACTGTTAGCTGATTTCTCAAAAGAAACCTTACAGGCAAGAAGGGGCTGGAAAGTATTCAAAGTCATGAAATGCGAGGACCTATATCCAAGATTACTCTATCCAGCAAAGCTATCATTTAGAATGGTAGGGCAGATCAAGGGGCAAAAAAAAAAAAAAAAGGAGTTAATAATAAGAAGGCCTTACTATATGAAATGTTAAAGGGACTTATCCAAGAAATAAAAGAAATAAAAAACTATGAAGAGTAAAATGACAAGAAACTCACAACTATCAAAAACTGAACCTTAAAAAATGAAAACAAAAACTAAGCTAACAACTAGAATAGGAACAGAATCACAGAAGTAGAGATGGCATGGAGAGTTATCAATAGGGAGGTGAAGGGTGAGGAGAAGAATGGGGGAGAAAGGTACATGAATTGAGAGACAAAAGAATCATCTTCAGAAATAACTGAATGCACCTGCACACAGCATACAAGACATGGTTGATGAAGTGACTCTCAGTCAACCAGCTGGAGGGAAGTTCCCACCAATGAATGACCCAACAATAATCAAAACCCAATTATATCCAGAAAGCCAACATAAATGATCTAAAGGGCATACCAAGAGTATCAAGTTCAGGAGATCAAAGAGACTGCAACACTGAATTTCACAGGTCTCCTACCATAGGAGTTCACACCAAACACTCAGGGAGTCAAAACAGATCAATTTAAGAAGCATAGGAAAACAAGAACAGTCACAAACGATGGGAAGACAGAAAAACAACCCCAAAACAAAAAGAAAGGAAGAATCATCAGCAAGAAACATAAATTAAATAGAGGCAAGTGTCTGAACTCTCAGTATCTGAGTTCAAAACAATGATTATAAGGAAGCCTAAGGAGCTCAGTGAGAATTACCAAAAACTACAGGGAAGATGTAAGGAACTTACTGCTAATTACACCAGAGAATTATATAGAAATATTCCTCATAATTAAAAGGAACATAGAAACTATCAACAAGAGCCAAAAGGAAATGAAGAAAACAGTCTCTGAATTGAAGAACATAGTAGAGGGAATCAAAAGTACACTAGATGAAGAAGATCAAATCACCAAGCTGGAGGACAAGGTAGAAAAAAAGTCAAAGAAAGAACAAGAAAAGGAAAAAGGACTCAATAAGAACAAAGAAGGGTTAAGAGAACTACACAACAACATGAAACATAATAATATATGTATAATAGGGATACCAGAAGGAGAAGAGGAGAAAAGGATGGAGAACCTGTTTGAAAAGGTAATGATGGAAAGCTTCCCTTATTTGATAAGAGAAAAAGTTACATAAATCCAGGAAGCACAGAGGACCCAAATCAAGAACTACTCAAACAGGACCACTACAAGACACACCATAATTATAATGGCTAAATTCAAAAACAAAGAATCACAAAGGTAGCAAGGGAGAAACAGAAAGCAACATACAAGGGAGCCCCGATAAGGCTAGCAGTTGACTTCTCAATGGAAACAATAGGAGCCAGAAGGAAATGGCAAGAAATATTCCAAGTAGTGAAAAACAAAAGCCTGCAACCAACATGACTCTACTTAGCAAGGCTCTCAATGAAAAGGGAAGGTGAAATAAGGACTTTCCCAGACAAAAGAAGGCTGAAAGATACCTCCACCAAACCAGCACTCCAAAATAGGCTAAAGGGACTGCTTTAAGAAAAGGAAGAAAAAGAGTGAAAGAGAGGAACACAGGTACGAAGGGAGTAAAATGGCAATGAATAAGTACCTATTAATAATAACTTTAAACATAAATGGGTTAAAAGCTCCAATAAAAAAATACGGTATAGCTGAATAGATAAGAAAACATGACCCACACATATGCTGCCTACAAGAGACCTGACTCAGAACAAAAGACCTACACAGACTGAAAGTGAAGAGTTGGAAAAAAATATTCCAAGCAAACAGAGAGGGAAAAAACCTACTGTCAAAAAAGGACAGACCTTCCAAACAAAATATCAACAATGGGTATTGTGACATTGAACAATGCCCTAGATCAAATGCACTTAACTGATATATAGAGCCTTTCATCCCAAAGAAGCAAAAATACACATTCTTTTTAAATTCAAATGGAACATTTTCAATGATAGGCCACATGATACGACACAAAACAAGCCTCAACAAATTCAAGAAAATTGAAATCATAGAAAGCATTTTCTCTGACCACAAGGGCCTAAAACAGAAACCAACCTTAAGGAAAAAAGTAAAAAACACTCAAATTCCTGGAGATTGAATAGGATGCTATTAAACAATAAATGGGTTAAGAATGACATCAAGGAAATGATCAAAAAGCTTCTGGAAACAAATGAAAATGAACACACAATGATCCAAAACTTATGGGACACAGTGAAGGAAGTCCTGAGAGGGAAGTTAATAGCAATACAGCCCTACCTACAAAAGACAGAGATATTTTAAATAAACAACCTAACCCTACATCTACAAGAACTAGAGAAACAACAACAAACAATGCCCTGATTAAGTAGAAGGAAGAAAATAACCAAGATCAGAGCAGAATTAAACAACATAGATACTAAAAGAACAATCTAAAGGATCAATACATCCTGGAGTTGGTTCTTTGGAAAGGTCAATAAAATCGAAAGGTCAATAAAATCAAAGAAATCTCATCAAGAAAAAGAGAGATGACATAAATAAACAAAATCAGACATGAAAGGGGAGAGATTACAAGTGATGCCATAGAAATACAAAGGGTTGTAAGAAATTACTATGAAAAACTATATGCCAAGAAATTTGAAAACCTACGTGAAATGGACAAATTTCTAGAAAAATATAATCTTGCAAAACTCAATGAAGAAGCAGAAAGTCTGAATGGATGATAACAGCTGGGAAAATTGAAGCAGTAATTAAAAAACTCCTGACACACAAAACCCCTGGATCACAGGATTTCACAGGAGAATTTTACAAAACATTTCAGGAAGAGCTAACACCAATTCTTCGCAGACTATTCCAAAAATTCCAAGAATTCGGAAGACTCCCAAACTCTTTTTAGGAGGTTTGCATCATCCTAATCCAAAATTTAAATAAAAACACAGCAAAGAAACAAAATTACAGGCCAATATCACTGGTGAACATAGATGCTATATTCCTAAACCAAATATTGACAAACTGCATCCAGCAATACATTGAAAAGTCATACACCAAGATCAAGTGGGATTCATCTCAGGGATGCAAGGATGGTACAATACTCACAAATCAATAAACATAATACATCACATAAACATAAGGAAGACAAAAATTACCTGATTGATGTGGGCCCCAGCTCGTGGGTTCTGACACATTGTGGATGAGATACAAGACAAATTCACATGGACTACCAAGTCTTGTGGAGGAAAAGGGACAGCACAGCCACTCTCTCAAGGGGAGAGCTCTCTGACCCTTGCCTTGACAGGTTTTTACTGGGTTCAATTTGCACAGGAATAAAGCTCATCAGTCTTCATCAACCAGAAATGATTAAACAATAGATAACATTCAAAGAACTCTGAGGGCTTATTCTGAGTCAGGGTCAGAGAGTTAAAGGGCCACAAAACTTTGAGGAACAAACTCATTTCAGGCTTGGACCCTTATCATTTAAATTGAGGGTATTAGCAAAGTACGTTTCATAGGATTTTATACATTATTTCTTAGGCCTCATCACCCTAGAGAATCCACCCTTTCTAGAACAGGGCTGCACCCATCTCTGGCATTGTTTCAGGCTTAAGTCAGGTAGGGGAAGTAAGGCAACCAAGAGATTGGGAGACTTCTTGCAAACAGAATGAGGACTCAGGCTATGTCAAAGCCTAGGGGCAAGGGTCCATCACTCCCTTTTTCTATAGCCCCCCAAGTCCTTCCCTGGGCTCCACCATGATTGTCCCTTGAGAAATCATACCCATCACTGGCTAATCAATCAAGCATTGGGGACCAGGCAGGGTGAAGTAAAAGGAGCACAGACAGCACCCCTGCAAGGGAGATAAGCTTTGTCTCCTTAATAGCTTATGGTCCCAAGGTCACTCACTCAGACTTAGCCATGGGGCAGGTTACAGCTCCTGAAACTAGGCAAGGCAGTTCCCAACACCTTATCATATCAATAGATATGGGAAAAGCATTTGATAAGGTACAGCACCGTTTATGGTAAAAACACTCAGCAAAGTGGGTGTAAAGGGAGCATGTCTTCACATAATAAAGGCCATATATGAGAAACCTACAATCAACATCATAGTCAGTGGATTAAAACCTAAAAGCTTTCCCTCTGAGATCAGGAAAAAGACAAGGATGTCTGCTTTCACTACTTCTATTCAATGTGGTATTGGAGATTCCAGCCACAGAGATCAGACAAGAAAAAGGAATAAAAGGCATCCAAATTGAAAAGGAGGAAGCAAAACTGTCACTGTTTGCAGATGACATGATAATGTACATTAGAAAATCCTATGGACTCCACAAAAAAACTACTTGACCTAATAAATGAACTTGGCAAAACAGTGGGATACAAAGTCAATATTCAGAATCAAAAGAATTTTTGTACAACCAAAATGAAGTATCAGAAACAGAAATCAGGCATAAAATCCCATTTGATATAGCAACAAGAAAAAAAAGTACCTAGGAATAAATCCAGCCAAGGAAGTAAAAGACCTGGACTCAGAAAACTAAACAATACTGAAGAAAGAAGTTAAGGAAGATGCAAATGAATGGAAGCTTAAACTATGTTCATGGCTTAGAAGAATTAACATCATCAAAATGTCCATACCACCCAAAGCAAGTATAGATTCAATGCAATCTCTATTAAAATACCAATGACATATTTCACTGATATAGAATAAATATTTCAAAAATTTATATGGAACCATAAACAACCCCAAATAACTGGAGCAATTTTGAGAAAGAAGAACAAAGTAGGCGGGATCACAATACCTGACATCAAACTATATTACAAAGCCACAGTAATCAAAATAGCCTCATACTGTTATAAAAACAGACACATTGACAAATGGGACAAAATAGAGAGCCCAGAAATAAACCCAAGTCTCTGCTGTCAATTAATATTTGGGACAAATAGGGACAGAAAATAAAATGGAGTAAAAATAGCCTCTTCATCAAATGATGTTGGGAGATCTGGACAGCTACATGGAAAGAAGTTAAACTCAACCTTGAAATTACACCATATACAAAAATAAACTCAAGATGGATAAAAGACTTAAATGTAAGTTTCAACACCATAAGTCCTAGAGGAGAATAACATAAGCAGGAAAATCTCAAATATATCATGCAGCAGTATTTTCACTGATATGTCCCATAGAGCAACAGACATAAAGGAAAGAATAAACAAATGGGATTTCATGAAAATAAAAAGCTTCTGCACAGCTAAAGAAAACAACAGCACAATGAGAAAGGAACCAACCATATGGGAAAATATATTTGCAAATGATACATGGGATAACGATTTGATCTCCAAAATATATACAGAACTCACATTCTAGGAAGACTCCATTCTAGGAAAACAAAGAATCCAATTAAAAAATGGGCAAAGGACTTGAAAAGACACTTCTCCAAGGAGAACATATAGAATACCCAGATATATGAAAGGATGCTCAGCACCACTAGCCATCAGAGAGATGCAAATTCAAACCACAATGAGATACCACTTCTACTGGTAAAAATGGCCATCATAACCAAATCAACAAACAATAAGAGATAGAGAAGTTGTAGAGAAAAGGGAACCTTAATATACTGTTGTTGGGAATAAAGACTGGTGCGGCCACTGTGGAAAACAGTACAGAATTTCCTCAGAAAATTAAAAATGGAACTGCCTTTTGTCCTGGCAATTCCACTGCTGGGATTATATGACACAGATACCAGTCAGCAGCATCCAGAGTGCCATCATTAGCTAACTGATCCTCTGAAATCCAACATACCCTACGACATTCCTGAAAAGTGCTCCGGGTTGTTGGCCCTTACTTGCCTGGGCTACTTGTGCACATTCCATTCAAATTGGTGTTTTGTCCACAATGGTGGCTCATAGCCACTGGATCAAAGCAGGTCCCAAATCCTCAGGTCCCTGTTCCAGGTGCCAGCTAACACAGACACTGGCCTGCAGTATCTGAGGCATTATAGATGAAACATGAGATAAATTCACATGGACTACCAAATCCTGTGGAGGAAAAGGGTTGGCACGGCTACCCTCTCAAGGGGAAGGTGCCTCAAAGCAGCCTGGTCACTCCCTCTAGGGGAGAGTGTGCCACGCCCCTGCCTGAACAGTCTTTTATTAGGTTTTCTGGGTAGAAATACAGATACAGCTTATTGATCATTGTCTGGCAGTGAGGATCAAATGATAGATAACGTTCAAAGAACTAATAGGGCTCACACTGAGTTGGGTTCTATCACCTAAAAAAGCTACAAAACTTAAGGGACTAAACTCATTTCCAGCCCTGGCCTTTATAATCTAATTAAGAGCATCCTCATCAAAGCAGGCTTCACGGGATTTTACATATCCTTTCTCAGGCCTAATCACCCCGGGAAGCCTGCCGTTTTCCAGCGTAGGGTTGCACTGCCCCTTGTCATTGTTACAGGCTTGAGTCAGGCAGAGGAGACAAGGCAGCCAAGAGATTAGAGACTTCTCACAGGCAGATTGAGGACTCAGGCTTTGTCAAAGCCAAGGGGCAAGGGGTGAACACCCCCTTTTTCCACAGCCCCCCAAGTCCTTCCCTGAGGGCCTTTCCACATGATCATGCCTGTCTTAGGTGGTTCCCCCCTTGGGGAATCATACCCATCATTGGCTAACTGATCGAGCAATGGGGGACAGGCAAGGAGCAGAAGTGGCACTCCTGCCAGGGAGATAAGATTTGTCTCCTTAGTGGCTTATGATCTGAAGGTCGCTCACTCAGCCTTAGCCATGGGGGAGTTACAGCTCCTGAAACCAGGCAGGGTGGCTCCCAACATTTATACCCTAAAAACACTGAAACACCAATTCAAAAGAACCTATGCACCCCAATGTTCACAGCAGCACAATTTACAACAGTCAAGTGCTGGAGGCAACCTAAGTGCCCATCAGTAAATGAGTGGATCAAAAAATTGTGGTACATTTACACAATGGAATACTACAAAGCAGAAAGAAAGAAGGAGCTCCTACCCTTCACAATAGCATAAAGGGGTCTGGAGAAGATTATTCTAAGTGTAATAAGCCAAGTGATTAATGCAAACCCTGTATAATATCACCTATAAGTGAAATCAACAAAACAAGCAAGCAAGCAAAGTATAACCAAAGACATTGAAATAGAGAACAAATTGACAGTAACCAGATGAGATGTGGGAGGGGGTAACAGAGGTAAAGGGAGTAAGGTCATCAAGAAACATATATAAAGGACACATGGACAAAGCCAAAGGGTGATAGGATTGAGGGCAGGAGGTGGAGATGTCTAGGTGGAGGGGATTGGTGGTTGGAAAATGGGACAAATGTACTTGAACTACAAGTTACAAAAAAGATATGCGCAAAAAAAATATTCTTTTTAATAGAAACTATTCACAAGGCAATTGTAAAACTTTAGACCTCTTTCTATTTAGGAAGTTGTGTGACCCTTATTACTACACTGAAAATTGGGTTTGTGAAAGAAAATAAATAAATAAATAAATAAAAATAAATAAATAAATAAATAAATAAATAAATAAATAAATTTTTTTTTAAAGGTACAAGGAATAAGAAACATAATTGGTAGGCACAAAATAATCAGGGGGTAGTTGAAAATAGTATAGGAAATGGAGAAGCTAAGGAAGTTATATGTGCAACCCATGGACCTGAACTAAGTGAGGAGGAAATGCTGGAGGGAGGGCTGTGCAGGGTGGAGGGGAATAAAGGATAAAAAAATAATGGTACAACTGTAATAGCATAATCAATAAAATATACTTTAAAATAAATAAAACAACACCAAATAATTATTATGGGACCATTGGGATGGAAATAGTAATCAATTTTCTAAATGTTCCATGAATGTGATTTCTCTTTAAAGAGCCTTCTCTGTAAGATTTATTGTCTTGTTGAGGTGTGTTTAAAAATAAATAAATAAGGTAGCACTAAGCTGGGTAGTTACACATAAGCAACCAGCCATTTAAAGACTCATTAATCAGTGGTTTAACTTTCATGGTCTCTAGCCATTCAAATTAATGCCTGAGATCTTGACTTGAGTCATGAATAACCAAACAAATCAACTCTTTCAGACCTTGAATGATAGAACCAGTGGGACCTCAAATTATATGAATGCTCTTTCATTTCAAACATTTATTGAAGCTTACAAATTCCGTAAAACATGAATTAATTTATTCCAAACCAGAATTACACTATACAGAGATAATCCAATTTTAAAAGAGAAAAAGTGTAGATTTATCACTACTTATTAGGCAATTCTAGATATTAAAAAATAGAGATCACATTTTATTCACATTTAACCTATACACATGGCTCCTCAAATTATCCTACTACCTCATATAACCAAAGAATGATTAGTTCCAATGCGGGAAACAAACAAACAACAACAAAAAAAAAAACTGGCTTTGTTGAATTTTAAAGAAATAGTTCATTGAACAAAAATATTACCTACATTGAATAGGAGATTTAAATAAATTACAAGGGTAAATTTAACTATATTTATTTTTTAACTTACATATGATCATCAGTAACTAACTCTGCCTAAGGGTCAATTCTGTTGTAAATGGCTCATCTACTTGGCTCAAGCTTTCACATGTAAACCTTAGAATTTAGTAAGTGTTCAAGGAACAAGAGCTGTAGCACTTAGTAGTAGTAATGATAATAATCATGGATCAGTAGTAGTAATTATAGCTGTGGATGAGACAGCTAAAAAAAATCTCTTTGAAAAAATATTAGGGGTTCCCTGAGCTGAGATAGTGCACATTGTCAGGGGGTTTAAGGTTTCTAGGCACCCTAATTGAAGGCTTTTCATGCATAATCAAGCAGTTTTAGAATTTGATGGTCCTTTCTTTAGATTACTTCAATAGGTGTGATAAATGGTCATTTACAGAGAAAGAGTGTTCTTTGCTCCAACTACAATCTAATTACACTGACATCCTACATTGTGATTTTTCAAGTACAGCCATTCATTTATCCTACAGATTGTTTAATTATTAATTTTTCTTGCATGGTCTGAACGAAAAAAATGGAAATTCTACATTATAGAAAATGTGTAGTTTCCATTAAGTGTTGAGCTGAAACAGCTAGAGTTCTGTTTTGTGCTATGTAATATTAATAACCAGAGCAATTGCAGTTAACTATTAGATGTTAAAAGATCCTATTATGTGTATACTTAAGACTATTTATGAATATATAGGCTTACTGGTATTTTAATGTTTTTAAAAATATAAATTTGTCCAAATTAACTAGTCAAAACCAACTATTTCATAAAATTTCCCAAATGAAGTTTTGAAAATTTGAACAGGTACATTTGTGGTATCAGATACCATGTTATACCAGTTGAATTATATGTTATAGGTTACAAAATTCATTTATACCTAACATCTCAATCTATTCATATTCCATTAAACAATATCCAAAATCAATAGGAATTGAAAAGTGGAGAGGTCAGATGAAGAAATCAGAGATTCTGGTCAAGATTATGGTGTGGGCAGACATGTTGCGGCCACCAACTGACAGTAACCGCGGAACACTGCAGATGGCTCGTTGAAACATGAGAAAAACATACACAGAGACAACCAAGTCCTGTGGAGAAATAGGAATAAAACAGCAACTCTCTCTAGTGGGGAGCACCGTGGCCACCCTCCCTAGGGGAGAGCACCCTAGTAGAGAGTGCCCCATTCCTCTGCGCAGGCAGGCTTTTGTTGGGTTCATTTGCATAAGAATTCAGGTAAAGCTCATTACTCATTGCCAGGAAGAAAGGATCAAAAAATAGACAACAAGGAAGTCTGAAGGCCTATTTTGAGTCAGGGTCAAAGAGCTGTAAAAGACTGTAAGGAAGAAACTTACTTCTTCCTTGGACCTGTATCATTCAAATGAGAGCATTCTAAACAAAGCAGGTTTTACAGGATTTTACATATTATTTCTTAGGCCTGATCACCCAGGGAACCCACCCTTTCCAGCACAGGGTGGCACCACCCTGTCATTGTTTCAGGCTTAGGTGGAATAGGCAGCCAAGAGATAAGGAGATTTTCTCACAGACAATGAGGACTCAGGCTTTGTCAAAGCCAAGGGATGAGGGTCTATCACACTTTTGCTGTAGCCCCCAAAGTCCTTCCTTGGGGGCCTCCCATGTGACCATGCCTGTCTTAGGTCGTTCCCCCCTTGGGGAATCTTACCCATCATTGGCTAACTGACCAAGCACTGGGGGCCAGTTATACATGAAGTAAAAGGAGCACAAGCGGTGCTCCTGCCAGGGAGATAAGCTTGTCTCTTTGCTGGCTTATGGCTCCAAGCTCGTTCCCTCAGCCTTAGCAGGGGTTACAGCTTCTGATACCAGGCAGGGGACTTCCCAACACAGACATGACTGGCCTCATCACACAACCACGTCAAAATTACAACTAAGATATAGAACACCCATCACTAAGGAATGTCAGAAATCAAGCTTAATAGAAGTCTGACAACTACAGAATTGAAGAAACCACATTTATACAGACTGGTGGGAAAAGCAGAGACACAGAACAGGCTGTCCCACATCCACATGATTAAAAATTCTTGAAGGATATCTCAAGAGCGAGGAGTCCCAAACCCACATCAGGCTCCTTAGGCAAGAATTCCAGTGCCAGGAAGATAAGTCCCCACAACTACTGGCTGTGAAAACAAGCAGGGATGGAGTCATTGGAGGAGGCTGCTGGAGCCCTAAGACATTCCTCTTAGGGAACCCACACATGGATTTACCTACTCAGACTTGCCCCCTTGCTCCAGCACTGGGATGGCAACTTGAAGGGCACCAGTGGTATACAAGGAGAAACTGAAGTGTCTGGCATCGGGGCGAGCAGAAGCCATTGTCCCTTTGCTGAGCCCTCCCACCCACAGAACCAGTAGGCTGATGCCATATTTGAGACTCCATAAACCTGGATAACACTGTAAGACCCACCTTGGAGATCCACAGAGGCTCTACCCACCCAACTTATGTGCTGACTCAAGATACTTTTCCATAAAAATGGCTGGTCTTGGCTCCTAAATCCAACCAAACAAGCAACAGCTGGCTCCAGTGACCCCTAGCAGCAGCCAGAGTGGAGTCACAGCTTGGCTTCACCTGGGAATCTCCAAGCCCAGCACCATTAACAATCATCTCAGATTGCTTTGCAGTTCAGACAGGGTGCCCTCGGAAAAAAAACAGGTTGGGCTGACCTTGGCCTACACATCCAGGAAACCCCAGGGCAAGCACACCCAGTGGACAGCTACAGACCACATTGGAGAACCACCGCCCTGCCCCTGTACAGCTGATCTTCCACAGAGGGTGGAGGTTGGTGGTCACTGGTCAGAGCCAGCCCTTTCAGCTGACTGGCCTGTGTAAATCCTTGTCATTTACCTGCCAGTAGCGATCAAGTCTCAAATACAAGAGGAGGGTATGCTCAGCCCATGGAGAGTACAACTTGAGTACCCAGCTTGGGTGATGGAAAAGTCTGTGCCACTAGACTCTACAGGACACCTACTACATTAGTCCACACTACCAAGACATGGAGTCAAAGCAGCTCTGTCTAATACATACAAACAAACACAGGGAGACTGCCAAAATGAGGAGACAAAGAAACATGGCCCAAATGAAACAACAGATAAAAACTCCAAAAGAAGAGATAAACGAAATGGAGATAAGCAAGCTACCAGACACAGAGTTCAAAACACTGTCTATAAGGAAGCTTAAGGAACTTAGTAAGGACCTCAGCAGCATAAAAATGACCCATGCAGAAATGAAGGACAAACTAATTGAAATAAAGAACAATTTACAGAAAAACAACAGTAGAATAAATGAAGCCACCAATCAAATCAATGATTTGAACCATAAGAAAGCACAAAACAAGCAATCAGAACAACAAGAAGAAAAAAAGAATAAAAAAAAATGAAAATAGTATAAATAGTCTCTAGGACACATTAAGAGGTGTAGCATTGAGTTCCGGCCAAGATGGAGGCATAGGCAGTCGTATTGTGCCTCCTCGCGCAACCAAAACCAAGTACAACAAAAATTGAGAAACAATAAACAACCAGAACACAGAGAAATTAATTGAACAGAAGTCGGGCTCCAGTACATCCAGACCGGTAAGGAGCGGCGGAGTTGGAGGCCTGCAGAGAGGGGTCGAGGGGTCCCGGCGGGCAGAAGCGCTGGCTGGCAGGCATGGGCGCGCAGGGCACAGACGGCGGCGGAAGGACCGGGGGCGGACCTTGGGCGCGGGAGCCGACTAGCAGTCCCAGTGAGGGGCACAGGGCAGCTGGCTGTCCGCAGCCACACTTGCGCGTGCAAACTAAGTGAAAACAGGCAGTGCCGCTGGGTTTCGGGGCCTGGGAGTCTCGTCTGGGAGCTGAGGCCGGGAGATTCTCTCAGCCTCACAGGAGACTTCTTGGGGAGACCCACAGAGTCCGAGAAAGTGCACCAGCCCACCGCCCGGGAGCCAGCACCGGAAGGGCCCAATTTGCTGGTGGGAGGCAGTGGAGGGGACGGAAGTCCTAGAGAGAGCGCGGAGCAGGCGCCATTGTTCCCTCTCAGGCCCCGCCCCCACAGACAACGTCACAGCCCAGCGACTGGGGTGCCCCGCCCCGGTGAACACCTAAGGCTCCACCGCCCTTATGTAACAGCCACAACCAAACCAAAGGAAAATTAAAAAGATGGCTCAAACATATTTGAAAGCCCCAGAGCCAATTTTTTTAAGTGACCAAGAGATTGCTGAACTATCAGATGCGCAGTTCAAAGCACTGGTGATCAGGAAGCTCACAGAATTGGTTGACTTTGGACATAAATTAGATGAACAAATGCAGGCTACGATAAGAGAAATGAAGGAAAACGCACAGGGAAACAATAGTCAGGAGAAGAAAACTGGGACTCAAATCAATAGAGTGGACCAGAAGGAAGAAAGGAACAACCAAATAGAAAAGAATGAAGAAACAAGAATTCAAAAAAATGAGGAGAGGCTTAGGGACCTCCAGGACACCTTTAAACGTTCCAACATCCGAATTATAGGGGTACCAGAAGGGGAAGAGGAAAAGCAACAAATGGAGAACTTATTTAAACAGATATTAAAGGAAAACTTCCCCAATCTGGCAAAGGAAATAGACTTCCAGGAAGTCCAGGAAGCTCAGAGAGTCCCAAAGAGGTTGGACCCAAGGAGGAACACACCAAGGCACATCATAATTACATTAGCCAAGGTGAAAATGAAGGAGAGAATCCTAGAAGCAGCAAGAGACAAGGAGACAGTAACCTACAAAGGAGTTCCCATCAGACTGTCAGCTGATTTCTCAAAAGAA